>VMDR010016644.1:0-18149 GCA_007922815.1 Macrotus californicus
GGACCCTGCCCCTAGGAAGCGACATCTTAATGGCGTGACGAGCCCGATGTCATTTACAGAACAAGCTGCTTGAAGCTGTGAGGGCAGCGGTGGCAGAGCCGGACGAGTGTGGGGGTCACGGAGCAGACCTCTGGCTGCTGTGACCCCAGCATAGGCTGGCGAGGGGCTCGGAGGGAACGCTTGGAGGGCTGCAGCACCCACCCTCCAGGGGAGGGCGATGGAGGCTTAGCTGGCGCTGTCACGGCCGGGAGGGAGACACTAATAGAGAAAGTGAGATGTAGGGAGAGCTAATCACGCATCACACATGTTCAAAGTTTCACTTTCCCCTGTTTCAGATTCAAAATACAGCAGCCTTAACAAGTCAGAAAGAAAAACCAGTCATTCTGAAGTCGACATCCAAGTCAAGTATAGAAAGAACTCTGGAGTTTGGAAACGGCAACAACAGATGATGAAACACAGACACACAGACACACACATCCCTGCTTTGCCATCACACGCTTTGTGTGAAACGGCGGGGCCTCCGCCAGCGCCTCACGGCAGCTTCAATGATTCAAGGCAAATGTCCTGCTCTTGAGACCACGTGGCCATTTTCCACATCATCAACAAAGGTTCACTCAGCACCTGCCGGGTGCCACGTACTCTCCTGGGCTCTGGAGAGAGAGCAAAGAACAAATCCGAGCCCACGTCCTCAAGAAGGCCACATTCCAGTGGGGCAGATAGACCCCTCCCTGCAAAATAAGAATGGAACCCAGTAAAAGTTACAGTGTGTCCTACGGTGACCATTACTGTGAGGAGACACAGCAGGGGAGGGAGATGGGAGTATTTGCATGGGGATGATGTAAATTTAACAATCAGAGAACCCTCACTGGGAAGGTGACATCTGAGCCAAGACCTGAGGAGGTGGGGAGAGCGCTAAAGACACCTGGGGAGAGCCCTAAAGACACCTGGGGAGAGCGTTCCCAGCCCAGGACTGGCCAGTGCAAAGGTCCCAAGGCACACGGCGGCCCAGTTGGCCCACGGCACAGACCACCTCCGGACAAAGCCTTGGGTAACAGGCAGGTACCTGGGCACCCCTGAAACATCCCTTCTGGGCACCTCAAATAGCAGGGTTGGCACCCTGAGAACCGGGGCTGCCCACGAGGACCCAGGCACCTCCTGAACCAGGGTCTGGTGACAGCCTGACCAACACTGTGCTGTCCAGCATCGACCTGAGGCTCTGAGATGCTGGTAAACACACCCCTGCCGTCCCCAAAGCGCCCCCGCAGCACCCCACAGCACCACACCGCGGGCACGGTGACACAGCAACTCATCAGGAGCAGCCTCCTCCTCCGTGGGATTCTGGGAGTTCCTGCCTGCCACGGCCACGCTCGCCAGCCAAGCACCTCGGCACGAGAGCAGCCAGGCGCCCTCCCAGACGGCGACGCTCACAGGGCTGACTCGGTGCTTGGGCTTCTCTTCCCCCAGGCACGACTCACTGGCACGGCTGTGTTTCATAAACAAATTCACCTCTGCATTTAAGAAAATGATGGTTACAATATTACCTTGTAAAGCTTCTTTACAGCATCACCTGTGAAATGAAAAGCAAAGGAAAAAAGCCCCTTCCAGTGTGAAAAGCCCCCACGTTGGTCTGTACTGTAGCTGTTACGCTAAGGGCTAAGTTTGGGAGCACCTTGAGGCGCTACCCCAGCGGCACAAACAGCACTCTGAAACCTCTAGGGTCTGGAAGACACTGGCTGACCGGACCCTGAGTGTCAGGGTGGGTGGGGGTCTGCTCAGGCTCCTGAGGCACCCCCTTCCGGCCTGCCAGCCCTGGGCCTGGCCCTACAGGGGCAGCACAGCCCGGGAGCCCAGAGGACCCAGCGCCTGCAGGTGAATCACTCCCTCCCTGCACAGCCCCATCGGCTGGGCACCCACTTGGTGACCCAAAATTATGGTAAGTAAATGCTTTTGGTTACTCGACAGCTTCTGAAATTTCAATCTCCAGAGAAATTTAAAGCGACAAAACCACAGGTGTGCCTGTCCTTCAACCCTGTCCCCCTAACAAAACGGAGCTGGTCACAGAGCTATGCTCAACACGACCCCTGCCTGGACCACGAGAGTTATGAGAGTTGGTCTTTCTTACACAAAGACGTGCACGCACCCCAAATCCAAGCCACTCACACCCAAGGGAAGGCTGTGGCCACCCGTGGCCAAAGCGCTACATCAGTGCCACTCCTTTCCCACAGGCCGAGCCCCAGCCCCCACTCTCCCTCCCCTACTTCCCACTAACAGTACCCACCCCATCCATCTCCCCACCCCCTCCCACAATGGGACCCCTTCTGTGCTTCTCTCTTTCCTCCTATGTGCTGTCAGGACAAGCTTCCGTACCTGCATGGCCGCTGAGGACTGGGGAAGGTGTGCCCGGGCACAGCTCTATCAAGAACAAGGAAGGACGGCTGCTGCCAGTGACCGTGGTCAGGAAGAGGCAGCCATCGACACTGGCACCTCTGGAGTCTCTGGAAAAGGGGGTCTCACCATGGCCCCTCAACTCCACCCAACGTAAACCCCCTCCTATACCCGTCAGCATGTCAGGGTGAATCGGAGAGTGAAACTGCGCCCGCTGTGCCCGCCCTACCTTTTCAGAGCCGGCACACGGGCTTTTGGAGAGGACTACAACCACCCCTTTGCACAGCATCTCTGACGGGAAGACAAGGACAAGTTTTAAACCACCGACTTCCAAAGGAACTTGAAAACTACAGTCCATCTGGAACCTGTGGACGTCACTACAGTTCCTGTGTAATCTGTAGCCTTCAATTTGTTTCACACAATTTGTATGGAAGCACTTCCGAGTTCCAGCATTCTGGACGTTAGGAGTACTGGGTCCTGCAGTCTCCTCTTAGAAGTAGAAACTCTCAGGGGAAAATTACTTCGAGATCAAATTACATTTTCTTCGTAGCCACCAAAAACATAGCAAGGCTCCATCCAACTATGTAGTACCTTGCTTGGCCACTAACAGAGTTAGGAACATATCAGCATCAAAATATCCAGTTCCCCATACACAATCTGTTACATGTACCAAACATCTGATTGACAAAGAGACTGAGAAGCAAATGAACTTGGGACAAGGAGATAAACGACCCATGGATTTTTCTGGATTTCCTTTGCCCCTGCCATCAAGCCTCACAGCAGACACCTCGCTCGCCGCCTCCGAAGCTGCACACGACAGCTCCCCTACCTGAGTGCCAGGAGATGGGAGCTGAGTTTAAAATACAACCAAGTCTGTCGAGCAAAACTCACAGTCCTTGGTTACCTGGAGGCCGGAGAGTGCCGCACCCAGCCGAGGAGGCGGTGCAGGGGCTAGACAACTCCTTCAGGTTTCAGGAGGCCACTGCAGGTGTCTGGGGGAGAAGCCCCCAGGAGGTGGGCAGGGGCGGCTTCCCAGGGCTCCGGCATCTGTCTACACAGGGGATGGGGCCGGGCTGAAGAGGAGCTTCTTCTCCAAAACGCTTTGCAGGAGTTGTGCTCCGATGGGAGACTCGTGATTTTTACCCTCCTCCGTTTTGAAATGAAAACACTTGACAATTACAAGTGACTGACCCATTCACCCCACTGAGAGTCACCCCCAAACGCCCACTGCTGCCTGAACCCTGCAGACGAGGAGAAGAGCCCTGAGTCAGAGCCAGGAGGGCCAACCAGTGACCCCGAGGTTTGACTGATGTTCCTCAGACCCGTCTGGATCTGACTTCACCTGTCTCTCTATCTTTCTCTCTTCAGAAAGGAAATGCAAACTAAGGAAGGATTTTATGTGAAGACTGGGGGGGGGGGGGTGGAGGGGGTTTACAGCTACACTCTGGGTCACTGTGATGAGAAAGAGTCTTTCATTCAGAGAGGGAGACCTTAGATCTGCACGGGGGCCAAGGGTTCAAAGCTGGGGGCCTACACCCCATATTTCAGCAACTACAACTGGATTCTCCAAATGTGTCTTGGTTCTTTGAGATTTTTGAAGTTTCCACAAACCTGCTGAGGGAGAACCTTAATTCCAGGATATCCCAAGAACAAATAGCCTTGCCTGGTGTGGCTCAGTGTGTTGAGTGCCGGCCTGTGAACCAAAGGTTCGATTCCCAGTCAGGGCACATGCCTGGGTTGCTATCAGGTCCCCAGTAGGGGGTGCATGAGAGGCAACCACACATTGATGTTTTTCTTCCTTTCTTTCTCACTCCCTTCTGCTCATTGAAAACACAAAAAAATAAAATCTTAAAAAACTTAAAAAAAAAAAGAAGACAGAAAGGAAATAATGATGACCTCTTGGTGAGGGACAGACAGTCCATCCAGTTGATTCCCTGTAACTATTAACCTTGAGAGCTACAAAGGACAAAGGACAAAATCCCACACAGACAGGGTCAGCAGAAACAGCAGGGGAGTTCCCTGAGGATGGGCACCTCGGAGGGACCATCTCATTGCCCATCTGCCCACCCACCAGGAGACACTGGTGATACCACCTGGGGCCCACAGACCTTCTGAACTCCTTTCCAGGTTCATCAGTTCCTACATTCGGGAAGGACTCAGATGTATAAGGAGTATTTGCTAACGAGCAGATGAATAGACTAGTCATTTCAGACACAGATGCTACGGGAGGGACAGAAATCATTGGGGACCTGGCATGGAAATGCTACTTCTGCTTTTCAAGCCTGTCATCCTGGAGCTGCATGAGAAAAAAACAGCAGCACTTCAAAGATAATTAATTCAGTCCGTACACTGAAGATTCCCGTATGTGTTAAAAGCTTTACTCAGTAAAATCTATTATCAGTCAGAAAACAATATCGACAGTCTCCTGCCTTCTGTTTTGCTAAAATTAATAATTTAACATATTAAAGGTGACAACTAAAAGAGAAACTGAGTTTCTAACCTAAGTCATGTAAATTGCATACCAATTAACACAAACCTTTCCTTGGGAATTACATTTATGCAGCAAACGTTTCCCCCGTGACCCAGTTTGGGAATCTGAGCAACACCTAACCTGACCAAAAGTAGATTATCTGGCAAGGAAGTGATGAGGTGAGGCCCCCAGGTGTTGAGCGAACGCGTTTCCCTCCTCCTACCCACTCCCTGGCTTCTACCCCCAGCACCTTGCAGGAATCCTTCTTCGGCCCCCAAGACACAAGGTCAAAGCTAAAATAAAACCTAAAGCATGTGGGACTTCCAATGAAATGAGAGCCTTTCTCTGGGGCTCCAGCCCTACCAATCCCTCCTCTCCAGTACCCACTCCCCCTCTCTGGTCCCCTCTGCGGGGCTGGGGACCCTCAGTGCTTCCTATCTCTCTGATTGCTGCAGCAGCCCCATCACCTTCCCCTCACTGACCCTGACACACCAGCCCTGCCCTGTCCCCCTGCATCCTTCGACCTCAGTGTGGACTGAGTTGCACTCTGTCCTCGCTGGCCCATGGCTTGCATACCCCCGAGCAAACAGCATCTCCCCAGGCAAGGTGCAAGATCCTTGAGAGCAGCACAGGGACCTGTGGGAACTTCCTACAGTCCTGAAAAGGCCCTGGATTTCCTTTATCCTCCATCGATGTGTCTCACACAGAAACTTATACCCACAGTGACATGGATAAGTCTTCTAACAACCCCAATGGGCGGTCCTGTAAGGAAAATGCCAGGTTAATGTGGTCAGACTTTTCCTTCGTAAAAATTAGAAGCTTCTCTCTCCTTGAAATAGAACACAAAAAACAAACTAACACACAAACAGACCCCTAGAATGCCACTGGCCATATAAATGCCATCTGGCAGGAACACCCCTCCAAGCAACGTAAACTTCCCTGGCTTGCAACGCAGAAGACAGCCCCAGCTTACCTCTAACCCAGAATGCCTGCCCAGACACCTGAAAAGGCACCATGGACAGAGACACTCTCCCTTCCTGTGCTCCTTAGGTGCGAGTTTTGAATAGAGTTTCTTAGACACGGAGACGTTGTCGCAGTGTTAACGGCCAACTCCCACCAGAAAATTTCCCAACATCATCAGCCTGCAGAGAGAGATCTATTGTGCCCAGCATGACAGTCAGCCACACCTCCGCCACTCTCCAATTTCCAGTTCCCTTACCAGAACCAGGGAAAGGAGATGGAAGAGGAGCAGTGCCGGCAGCCAGGCCAGCCTATATTTTGCCTCGTCTCGGCCAACTCCGAGCACCTGACACACGCTTGCAGACTGGCCACCGTCCTGGGTGAGCCCTCAACACCCTGAGACCTACCTGCCTGCTGCCGAGAGCCGTCACCATCATTTTCTCCAAATGCTTTCCCCTGGTGTCAGCGTCCCGTTTCTTCCGACCAATTCCCACCTTCACAACTGCCTTGCTTTTCCGGGGGTGGTGAGGGAAGGAGACGGGAGGGCAAAGCTGTAGATGGGTGGGAAAACCAACCAAGCTCATGACTTTCCCAAACTGCCTAGCTCCTGAATTCTGGCCAGCAGAAACTCCGTACTCTGCTCTTGCTTCATCTAAAAGCCTCAATGTAACAGCTTACTCTGTGGCCAGAGGCAAAGGTCCTCAGACGATCAACAACACTGCAGCTTCACGGACAGAAACGAGCTGGCAGAGAACATGTCAGAGCCCACCACCCACTCTCACAAACAACCGCAGCACAGACCCGCTCTCCACCTGCAGACAAAGCGCCAAGAAACCAAGTACGCAGACCCGAGCGGCAGGTCACACAAATGCCGAGGAGATGACCAGCTCTGGGAAGACGCAGTCCACTGCGGACTGGAAACCAGTGCTATCAGGGAGTCAGGTCCACTCTGCACCTGGGGACACCTCTGTCCCTGCACAGTGTCCTGAGAGTGTCCACATCTGCAAGAAGTGGCCAGAGACGCAGGCGCCTGGACCCCACGTCGGCGCTGACCCAGTCCACGTAAGTCTGAAACCCTCCAGGTGCCAAGTGTCTTCATCTGCAAACGGGAAGAATCCAACAGGGCAACAAGCACGAAAGGCCTCCCAGAATAAAAATACTGGGGTCACGCTATGACCCCAGACCACACGGCAGGGCCCTGGACCCAATTCCAGTCAATCAGCACGAACCCTGTCTCACCTGGGCTGTGACAGTCAGGCACCCTGACAGGATGCACCAGGGCACCCGCCTCCATGGGGGTCCTTCCTGGGCCCAAAACTTCAGCCTCGTCACCAAAACACATCAGACAAACCCAAACTGAGACACACTCCACGAAGGACCTCTGACCATTACTCCTCCGAAACATCGTCTTTGTGAAAAACCAGGAAGGTCTCAAATTGTCCTAGACCAGAGGAGACCAAGGGGCATGATGACTAAATACAGTGCGGTCCCTGGGACAGAAAGAGGACGTTGGGGGCAAAACTGGTACAATCCCAAACAGGTTTGCAATTTAGTCAGTAGTGGTGCCCATGTCAATGCCCTGGTTTTCACAGGTGAGAGGTGGTTGTGCAGATCTCACGGAGGGAAAGTAGAGTGATGGGTATTTTGGAAACTCTGTGTTGTCTCTGCAACTTTTCTGTATAGCTAAACTTATTCCAGAATCAAGTTCAGGGTAAAAGTAAGTTTGTTTGGAGGCTATTATGATAGCTTCAAGTACATTTAAAGGATCTGAAAACATCCTGTGTCACTAAAACCCTGAATCAGAGTCACTGCTCAACACTAATTTGAAAAACAGGGCCACCAAGGAAAACGGCACACTTGAACAAAAGGGTAAAGAGCCGAGCACAGTGAAAGTTGAGTATGAATTTCCTAGCTCCACCACCTTCTCCAGCTCGCGCTGTCCACAAGGCGTCCACGTATGAAGCAGAGCACGTCTCTTGGGCGAGCGCTGCTGGTCAAGGGTGGCCTACCCGGTCGCCCCAGGGCACGGAACTGCCTCCCTCCTCGCACTTCTGCCACACTTGGCTACTTCCTTGCTCCCCTGCCCTCTGGGTGCCCCTGCCTTCTGGGGGCCCGTGCCAGGTGCACTCTGGTCCAGGTTCTTCTGGCTCCTCTCTGGAGCAGCCCCACAAAGGCCAGCCAACACTCCTGGCAGGGCACTGCCCTCGCCTTCAGGCACCATTTGTAGTGGCCATGCTGCTGAACGCTTCCCTTCAGCCCCTGGAGCAGGGAGGTGGTTGGTGGGGCTGACGGTGGTGGGAGCGCAGACAGGCTGTCCCCCACCCACCAAGATGCGGATTCAGTCCTCACCCAGGACTCCTTCAGGCCAGGAGCATGGAGCCCTGTTCTGTTGATGCCTCTTCTCCCAACCCACCACCAGCCCATCCTCATGCCTTCCGACCTCAGAGCCAAAGGCTCAGTGGCAGCAGCTTCTGGGATGAAAAGCTTTCTAAGACTTTTTTTTTTTAAGTGGGGGCGGGGAGGGGGGTGAGCAAGAGAAGGCGTTTAGATAAGTTTTGCTATTTCTTAAGGAGTGAGAAAGAAACGCGTTCACAAATAAAATTTGTATTTAGATGCATAGCTTTACATTTAAAACTGTATATCTGATGAGAACCAGCTAGGTACTTACAATCAGTAGAAGAGTATAATTCTGACCAAGGAAAACAACCCATGAAAGAAAACGCCAAACTGCAGGAGGAAAAAAATGAGCTGACAACGAACACAAGGGTAGTAAATGCTAAGCTTCTGAGACTGCGCACTGAGGGAACCGTTTACTCTCTCTGCCTCCCGTCCAGCCTAAGTCACAGGCCACTGGGAGAGAAAAATGCAGAATGGCTAAGTGCTCACCCTCAAGGAAGGAAGCTAGTTAATAATGACAAGACTTCGTAAATGAGCAGTCATCAAGCTTCTTAGCTTACTAACTTACCTGCTTCCCCAGGGTCTGGCGGCCATGCCTTTCCAGAACATGGAAAGAGCATGGATGCATAAAACCAGAGCATAAGAACACGGAGGAGCAGAGCCAGCATCTGGGCAGCTTTCCCAAAACTGGGCTCTTCCCATCGGTTCCCAGACGAGAAATCCATGCAGCGCTGCCTGGCAGCCAGCGCCAGCACACGCGGGTCTAGCACTCCCTTCCACTCCTGCTCTGTGCCCAGGCTGGGGCGCCCTGGCTCACCACGCTCACTCACTGCATATCGGTGCATAGTGCATGGCGGGGACCCAGAGAAAAGGTGGGCTACTCCTGAGAGAAAGAGTCCTGAGGTCCCCCAGGACGACCAGCTACACAACCATTTCAGGAGGGTGGCGCCTCTGGCACCTGAGGCCTCCGACACCTGGGGGTGCAACTCTGGTGCTGGATGTGGCTGCACCCACCCATGGAGCACATGCATCTACGGGACAGGACACTTAGAAATTAGAACAAAGCTGAGGCCAGGGAAACACCCTCTCTGACCCTGCCAAAGTGGCAGAGGGAGGTGTGCCGACGGGACTGACATCATCATGGGGGCCGTTTGCCCCCACATCCCTCTGTCCTGAGGAAAAAGCAGCTTGGTTTCTGGTCACGGGCACTGCTAGGGTGATCCTGAATCTCAGGGACCTTCAAGAATCAGTCCTCCGGATGGGAAAACAACTGCCGTGGGAGGGGCCGCCTCCTATGCAAGGTCCGCATCACCAACACTGGCTCCTCTGCGGGTTAGGTACCCAGGCTCCAGCTACGTGAGGACAGTGGGGCACGTGGCAGGGCCCACACGGAGAGCTTCAGTCCACACATTGTATGCTTCACACTAACAAATGGCTAAACAAGCTTTACCCCAACGTTTGATCGCAACACTTCCCAGGAAGGGCTGCAGCAGAGAAAGGAACCAATGGCTTTGAAACATAGGCTTCAAGGGTCAGACAATGCACGTACAGAAAAAAGACCTATCTCCCTTTTACATTATGTTTCCTGAGACAATGAAGAAGCGGAAAAGGGTCCCAGTTTTTAACCCTCTGACTTCTTCCTACTTCTCAATGCTTTCACATTAGGCATGAAACTGCAACCAACAGTTTAGGGTGAGACCCTGCACCCCTCAAACACATACAGCTCAGAATGCATGGGAGTCAGAATAGGCATGCAGCCTGCACACAGGGTTCTGTTAGTAAACACAGAAACGGCAACGTGGACAGGCATGTGACAAACACACCACAGGAGCCCGGCCATGAGAAGCAGGAGGAGAAAGAGTGAAAAAGAGTAAGAGAGCCACGTGGAGACTCAAGGTTTAGAAAAGTAAGGACATAACCAGGTGCAGAACCTGCTGTAGACAAACAAAGCTCTGAATATATAACAAAACCTGGTGCAGATTTAAGAGGGGGCGTGTCAAGAAGCCACAAGGTCAGAAGAGACTTCACAGCCAGCTTGGGGGAGGGGAGGGAGATTCCACTGAGGGGAGCTTCTTCGGGCAAAAAGAAAGGGCCTAAAGAGAACCTGGCAGCCAAGAACATCCTGGGCACTGTCGTGGGCTATGCAGGCTGGGAACACAGGCCACATGACAGGGGCATCTGAGAAGGGACCCTCACCAAGGAAAAGCAAAGTGACAAGCCAGGAAAGGTAGGGGGAAGTCACAGGAGCACTGGAACCTGGGGACCCACCAGCAAGCCTAAAACCCTGCCCCTACTTCCTCCCTCACCAGGAAGGGGGGAACTGCAAAGACCACGTGTCCATGTTTTCAGCCCCACAGGCCGTGCACTGAGGCGGTCCCCCTCCAGATGTAGCTGCTTCTTTACTGCAGGAGGGCACCCACAGCCCCGCCACAACCCGGCACAGGCACCGCACTGCAGAGAGGGCTCAAGAGCAAGGGCTGCAGAAGCAGCCTTCTCCCCCTGGGTGGGGCAGAGTTCTCAGGTCACTGCAGGTGCTGTCCTCCCAATGTCCCAGAAGCGGGGAGGGAGGACAGAACCGTTAACTCCGAACCCCTTTCCCACAGGTTCCCAATGCAGGTCAGAGCACTTCACGAAATTTCAGGGAGGCGTCATTCGAGCGTCCCTGCCAACCTTACCAGCTTTCCCCGACAACATCCAATACACAGCTGTCACTTTGAATACAGCTCCTGCCGCAGGAAAATTAATTCCAAGAGAGGAAAACAGGTTGGAGGATGAGACCTCGACAATGAATTCATTATAAAAGCCAAGCTTTTAGCCGGATGAAGTCTGACTGGAAGATTGCAGAGACACGCACGCAGCCTCTCATCAGCCTTCTCCGAGGTGGGCGGGCCTGCCATCAGCTCCACAAACCCTGGGAGGACAAGGACCTCCAGAAAGAACTTCTCAGCATGCTGACCTTCCTTCAAAACGTGCCTGTTAATGTTCCGATTCCCTGCAGGCTGGTACAGAGAGCACGCAACCTCGTCTGTGGATGGAGGAGCAACTACGTGCCTACCTTCCTCAGGCCCCTCGGCGACACTCCAGGTGGGAAGTACACACGTGACTGTCCTTCTGTGGGCTATACACCCGGTCATGGGCTTCTCATGTCAGACCTGTCCGTCTTTTGCACACAGGTGGCAGTGCCGTCACTTCCCGCTTCTGCAGGCCTATGTGTAACCCAACTATTTAAACGGGAACCAGACTCAGTTGCTCCGCTAAGGGATCTGGAGCCCTCAAGTGTAAATCATTCGGAATGAACTACCTCCCTAACAGAGTCAAAACAAAGTGGATCTCTTGGAGTAAAACTGTCAGTTTAAATAGGAAAAACTTCCTAGACTAAGAGGATGGGAACAGACTCTGTGCAACTACATAACAGCAACCAGCATGGAGCCCTGAAAACAGACTCCAAGATCCGTCACGGCCCTGCCCGGTGGCTCAGTTGGTTGGAGCGTGGTCCCATACCCCGAAAGGCTGCAGGCTCGATGACCAGTCAGGGCGCACACCGAGGTTGCAGACTCGATCCCCGGTTGGGGTGTGCACAGGAGGCAACCGATCAATGTTGCCCTCTCACAGCGATGTCTGTTTGTCTCTCTCTCTCTCTCCACCTTCCTCTCTCCCTAAAATCAACTTCAAAAACAAGAAGAAGAGGAAGAACCACCATGAGCCCAACAGGCCTTTCTCCTCTAAAGCACTAGCATCAGAACACACTGCCCCCACTCTGGGGAAACCGCACTCTGCCTGTTGGGTTGTGCTGGTTCAGCTCACGAGGATGCACACTGGTTCTCAAAACTGAGAAAAACTTTGAGGGCCTGATGTCACACTGAAAAAGTAAAGAATGCTACCTGGTTAAAGACGAATGCACCACCGATACTCGTCCAAAACTTCAGTTTCCACACCAGCACTTCCTCCCTGCTGATGTGCCCTTTGAACCTGCCTTCAAAACAACTGCACTCCACACCCCTACAGCCGGGCAGCTGACATCATAGAGGCAGGCACACAACAGGGGCCCTAGCTCTCACACCTGCTGGGGGAGTCATTTCTGCTTCAAGTGTCCTCAGCATCAGCTCCTTGCTCTAGTCAAAGTCCATTCCACAGAAGGGGCCCCCAGGAATGGGGCACAGTGGAGGGCCAGTCAAGGCTCTCCACACACCATCAGCTCAAAAGGAACAAACCTTTCTGCCCCCCACCCACATCCATTTTTGCAGTGCTTCCCAGGTCATCATGCACTTGACCTACCTGCACCTAAACCTTGCATCGGGTGGCTCAGGAGACAGGGGCACAAATTCAAGGCGGACACTTCCAAGAGATGACTTTTTCTCCTCCCCAAACTGTGCTAAAGGAAGCCTGGAGACCCAGAGCTGCTTTAACGAGCTGCCCCCAAGCCTCTTTGCAGGCCCCACATCTCTACAGGCTGCTGCTGGGACCCCTCTTATGAAACTCCCATCTGAACGGCCGAACAAACCTACACTTCCACCTCTGATTAGCACAGGGACCTCACCTCGCCTGCTCTGGTCTCGGCTCAGCAACTGCTGTAGGGGCGTCACGGGGACAGGAACACTTCACACTACGTGAGGCCACATGAGAAGAAGCTACCTAATAGGGAGAGTCAAAGTCAGAACCCACTTCTGTCCAGGTTCTCTGCTTTCCCCACTACAGGCCCGCACCGATACAGCCACCCTTGCAAACGCACTGTCCCCTAGACTTGCAGGGAGCTAGCTTATCTAGCCCCCGATTTTACACGTAACAAAATTGGCGCACAGTTCTTTTTCCAAAGGGAAGATTCCAAGCCTCACCCATCCAGAATATCAGCCCTCAAATGAGAATGAACCAGAACCTCTTTCCAAACAGCTGCTTTCTGACAGTGTCAAGCTGCAACAGGCTCCGGGGATCAAGAGTTCAACTATCTGCCCAAAGAAGTACGTGTGCAGTCCTTCCACGTGACGATGTCCCTCTGGTCTCAGCACAGTCGGGACGTTCAGGAGCGATCCCCGGGAAAGACCTCCTGGGCAGTGGCACCGAGGACTTCCTGAGACTGAGTGCGGCACTGAGTTGCCCAGCAGACCCTCCCCCTGGGCACTCCTCACCTGAGGGGCAGGGTGGCACCTGGGCCTCTGCCACTGCTCAGTTTCCGCATCTGTAAAACGGGAACGAAACCCACCTTCAACACCGTTGGCAGACGCCAGGCCACACGTGTGAGCTCTGCAGCCAAGAGCCTGCCTTAAAGGACGTGCTCCATCAGTGGTACTACAGCATCGGGCCCGCCTTCCTATAAGCTCAGCTGGGCCATTTTCAGACTTCACAGCTCCTAGTGACCCCCCTGTTGGCTGTCCACACTTCAAGAAATGGGAAAATTAATCATTGGGACAGGGGATTCTCATACAGTGACACCTTAAAGTCCCAGACTTGAACAGCAAACTCACTTGGACCCTGCAACTCTACCTGTCCTCACGGGAAAAATCCAAGCCTGGGGGCGTCTCTGCCAGTACTGATGGGAAACAGGGTGCAACCTCAAACACGTATATGTGATGGAACCCAGCTCTGGACACAAACACCTCGTTCCTCTCACTTCCTGACAGGAGATCTAGCCTTTATTCTGTAATTCATTTCTTCTCATTGGATCCCAGCGTTTTTTGCACTAAAAGCTGCCCTATGGAAAGAATACTCCAGATGTCAATTGTCCATCCCATGGAACTACCAAAAGTATGAGAAAACGTGCCCCTTTCCTCTTCCAACGGTCGCCATTAAAGTGCACATGCTGCATCGCAACACCACCGTTGTGCGACAGTTCCTTTTACAAACGTCCAGGATTATCCTCAGCCTCAGCCTCCACTGCAGTTGGCCAAGCATCCTAAGTTGTGCGTTTTGCATGTTAGCTCAGGCACCACATGTAGCAATAATCAAAGACATCCCTCTTGCCTTTCACCATTTTCCTCAACAAAACAGGTCCTCTTGCTCTTAGACTTTGGATTATCACCCATCTCTACCAAGCCAAGTGTTCTTAACATGAAGTCCACGGATGGGCTGCAGAAGGTTCAAGAGCTTCTTGAAGTAATTACAAAACCCAGTGCAGCTGTGCGTTTTTCTCAAGAGACGATGTATACCTTCCATCAGATTTTCAGAGGCTCATAACCCCCCCCAAAAAAGAAGGGGTCAAGTACATTCATGGATCTTCCTTCATTTAAGGGATTTGCTTTTTGAACCAAACTTTGCAAGCTGTCTAGACATCCTTCCATCACCCACCTCACATTCGCACACAAGGTATAAACCGTCTTCACAAGAGTCCAGAACGTAGCGGAGTAAAAAAAAACAAAACATAAAAACACTAGTGATACTTTTAGCAACAGAGAGAAAACACAGAAACACTAGCGATACTTTTAGCAAAACATTTAACCCAACAAGCCTTTTCTTCCCCCCCAACACCCTCCTCCCTGTCACGGTCCCTCCCCCCACTCACCCCCCACCCCCGCGGTAGCCTCCAGCCCAGCCTCCCAGGGGCTTCCCACAACACCTGTGCCCGAGCCCGAGCGCCGACTCAAGGCAGGAAAGCATCCGCCGGGCCGGGCAAGGAGTGTCAGACTCCAAGCTAACCAGGAATTCGGAAGGCCCGGAGCACCAGGTGCTTCGAGCAAGAGCTCGCACCTCCGGCTTCTGCTGCGGACAGAGGCCCCGGGACCCCGTGCCCAGGCGAAGGCTCACAGCGGCTGCTCCGCACACCGAACCAGAGGCAACCCCGGAGGCTCGGCTCCAGGCCGCGCCGAGCAAACTTTCCAAACACTTCCACCGCGACGGGCCGGTGACAACTCCCCGGCTTCCCCCGCCCTCCGCGCGCCTGTCACGGCCCCCGCTGGCCCAGCGCACGCCGCCCGGGACCGGGCTCCCCTCGGTGGCTGAGCGGCGTCCCCACGGTGCGCACGGTCCTCCGCCCTCCTGCCCGGCCCCACAGGAGACGCCGCCCGGCCCTCGGAACCCCGGCCCGCCTCGCCTCGCCGGGCCCAAGCCGCCGCCGCGCTCGGAGACGTGACAGGCCGGTGCGCCAGGGCTGCCGCGACCGCACTCACCAGCTGGCTGGTGGTCCTGGCCATGGGCCCCGCGTCGCCTCGGGCACCTCACCGCAGCGCTGCGCCCCTCGGCGCCTCCTCAGCGTCCTCCTCCCCGCGGCGGAGCTCCAGCAAAGGCTGCCCTCATCCTGCGCCCGCCCCGCCGCTCACAGCCCTCCGCACCGCCCCGCTCCCCGCGCCACGCTGGGCGGGACTTCCGCCGAACGGCCGCCGCCGCCCTCACCCATTGGCGGTGCCCGCCTGTCGCGCCGCCGCCGCCCTCGTTGGCCGGGTCGGTAGCTCCCAGCCGCATTTCCGGGTTGGGGCCCAGCGGGCTGGGGCCGCGGGACCCGCTGGGGGTGGGGGGGCGCGACCCGTTGGGAGCCAATCCCAGGGCCGCTGGGCGGTGCCAGGCTGGGAAGGAGGCGAGCTGTCATCCGAGGCTCCCAGGCTGGGAAAAGGAGGCTCGCAGGGGCCGCGGCCGGGGCCGGCCAAGGTCATACCCGAGAAGGAGCGAGGCTGGGCTCCAGCCCACCTCTCGGACTCAGAAGTGGGCTCTGCGTAAACACCGGAAGGCGAACCTGTACTAAAAAGTTTCAAAACTAAGAAGTGTTCACTGTAGCAAATGTAGGCTCCCAAGTCATATTTATAAGGCGGAAAACAAGCCCTATCTCATCTCTGCTAACAGTCCCAGGAACACTTTCAGAACTTGTTTGCTCATAGTTTCTTTTGCAGTTGATGATATTGAAGTTTTTGGAAGTTGTTATTGTTGATGATGATGCTATTGTTGGGTTTTTTTAATTGTGGTAAAATGCACATAAAATGTACCACATTAACCATTTTACTGAACGCTTCAGTGGCATTACATACATTCACATTGTGGGGTATGATGACGTTTTAAACAAAACTAGAGTCATCTTTGTTACCTGAAGGTTTGCATATTTTAAAATAACCTTTTTTTTTTTTTTCCCCAAAAGTCTACAACTCAGGAGTGTCAAACTCATTTTCACTGGGCGCCACATCAACCTTGTGGTTGCCTTCAAAGGGCCGAATGTAACTTTAGGACTGTATAAATGTAA
Source organism: Macrotus californicus (assembly GCA_007922815.1). Classification (NCBI taxonomy): domain Eukaryota; kingdom Metazoa; phylum Chordata; class Mammalia; order Chiroptera; family Phyllostomidae; genus Macrotus; species Macrotus californicus. The sequence goes on from VMDR010016644.1 coordinate 16,368, forward strand.
CTACTCCTTAAAAGTTAAGCTAGAGCTCCGTGGTGCTACCAGGTAGAAATAAGGTGCTGGGTCAGATAAAACAAGGTGGAGGGCCGGATTTGGCCTGCGGGCCTGCTGTTTGCCACCTGTGGTCTACGTGTTTATTTTTTTAAATAACACTTTAGGGAAAACAGAAGTAACTATAAAAGAACTGAACCCATAATTCACACTGGCCAGAATCAATTGTTGGAGAGCAGTAATAACCCCGCTAACATCTACTCAGCAGCACTTACTCTTAGTAAGGAATTTTCATGTCTAATCTCATTTACTCTAAACAGGCATCCAGTTTTCTTGCCCACTTTTCAGATGAGGAAGCTGAGGCAGAGCACAGTTCTGTACTTGCCCTAGGTCTTGTAGTGCCAGAACCACGATCTTGATACTCACATGCCAGAGGCTGTCCTTAGACCACTATGTGTTTGACTATCCAAACTTCTAGTACTCAACATTTACTTAACTTTAATAAGTGAAGCTGGTGGGGCTCAGTGGATTGAGCACTGGCCTTCAAACCAAAGGGTCCCCAGTTCGATTCCCAGTCTGAGCACATGCCTGTGTTGCAAGCCAGGTCCCCAGTAGGGGGTGCTCGAGAGGCAACTGTACACTGGTATTTCTCTTGTCTTTCTCCCTCCCTTCCCCTCTCTAAAAATACATAAATAAATCTTTTTTAAAAAAAGACAGTGGTAATCTCCATCCCCCAGAAGGGCTCCTGCTGCTTTGATACTCGCCTTTTCACTTAATGTATCATCCAGGAGAACTCTACTGGAAGAAGCCTACAGCTTATAGATCCATGTGTTGATAAAGCTCCATCCTAACTTACAGTGAAGTGGTTCCCAGCCTTTTCCCCATGAACAAGGCCCTGCACTTAAATCCGGGCATACCCTTCCTTCCTTCCTTAGTATAAATTCTTAGCAGATGAAACTGCTGGGTAAAAGCACGGGCACTCCTCTCAGGACTTTTGATAGATGCTGCTAATCACCCATTGCCAGCCCCTTCCAGACACTCTCCCCTCAGTGGACACAAAGACAAGCTCAAAGTAGATGCCAGCTCTTGCCACCATAGCAAGCCACACCCAACATTTGGGAACGTTGGGCACATTAACCTACATCAATAACCCCTACTGTGCAACGTGTATCTCACAAGCACCTTTGCTCAGAAAGCTACGGAAGGATGTGCTCCACTAAATAAGTAAGCCAAGAAAAAAGGCCTGAGATCCAGGAAGCAGAAAAGAGAACACACAGGAGGGCAATGAAGGGAGTCCCAGGATTTGTCCAATCCACAAATATGTACTGAGGTTCCCACCGTGCCAAGCACCGTGATGGATATCGGCTATTCATTGGAGACAAAACACAAAACTCTCTGCCCTGGAGGGACTGTGACACCACTGCCTTGTGGTTGGGGTGGGGGTGGAGACAGCAAGCAAAATAAATAAGTCTGATGGGGTGTTAGAAGGTGACACGTGCCGTGGGAGAGAAAGAGAATGAGCAAAGGGAGGACCGAGGAGTGGGCAGGGACACGGCACAGCTGTGCAGGGGTAACCGGGGAAGATCCCAGGTAAGAACAGGGGACACCCAGGCTCAAGGGCTCCCAGGGAAAACGATTGATTCTCTAGTGGGTTTCACCACATAAATGTGTTTAAATTAATTTATTAATTGACGGATTTTAGAGAGAGTGGAAAGGAGAGAGAGAGAGAAACACCTATTTATGCATTCATTGGTTGACTCCTGTATGTGCCCTGACCGGCAAGGTCTCTGGTTC
>VMDR010016645.1:0-21002 GCA_007922815.1 Macrotus californicus
GTTTTAGGGTAAGCAATTTTTTTTTGTTTGTTTTTGCATTTATCTGCTATGAAAGGTTGGAATTAGATTCTCCTTTCAGAGATCTTGACTTAAAAAATTTGGGCAAGCTGGTTCTCATTTATTTGAGGCTAAATAAAATGGAGGCACCTGGAGTGTTAGTGAGGGCTTCTTTAATTTCTAGTCACAGGGTTGCACTTGAATTAGCTAAAGCAAAAATGGAAGCCATTGAAGGGATCCTGGGATCTCGCATTGATTTTAAGGGCAGTGATAAAGATAAAGTCAGATGGGCTCATATGGGTCCTGGAGGGCTGCGGAGAAGATGGGAAGCCCTCTTTCTTTGCCTCTCATCTCTGTTTCTGGCACATATTCTCCGTTCTTGTCTCTTGCTGCAGGCTGGCTTTGTCTATTTTCTTGTCCAAATGGTTGAAAATAGCCTCTGTCAGCAGTTCCAGTGCTTATATATTTTTTATTCAAGACAGCAGACAGATTGAGCAAGAGTCTCTTACTTCTAAGTCCAGATTCCTGGGGAAAGGGGCCGGGACCACTTGGTGTCGAGTGCAATTCTTCATCCTATTATTGACTGTGGTGGTTTGGGGCAGGGTCACGTTACCCAATCATGGCTGCCAGAGGCTCTCTCTAGTAACCCTACTGACTGTGGGGGAAGAAGAATTTGACAGAAAAAAGAAGCAATGGGCAGGACAGGACGGTCAGCTTAATAACTATTTGGCTCACAGAGTTTTGCATAAAAAGTCTTTCATGTCAAATTGTAGGCTTCATTCAAGATTGATCTTTTCTTCTGGTCCAGATAGCCCTCAGAGTGTATCTAAGTAATATTCAGTGAAGGTATAGGCAGTGCATTCCTATAAACAGAAAATCCAAGTGTCTATTTAGAGTGTAAATCTCTAGGGAGTTCTGCTTAAAAATTACCCAGCCAGAACTGTAGACCGCTTACTAAGTTTCATGGAAGTGCTACTGGTTACGTCAAGTTTGGAAGAAATGTTTCTCTTTCTAGGCCAGATAGGGCAACACACCAGTTTCTTCAGACTATTGAGGATGACACTTAACACTGTATATTTTAAACAGGGATTAAAATGACACTATCCTGTAGTCTTGGGTTTTCTATATGTTGTCCTGGGCTGAAGCCAGGGTGGCACTAGTGGGGTGTCAATAATGGTTTTATGTATCTGAAAGCCAGGCACCTAAGGATTCTTTATCCCTTGGGAAAGCTAGGATTCCTAAGGATCCTTAGAGCCTGCAGATTTTTGCTGCTGACACCTTGCTAAGCCCCAGGTCATGTGATTTTGGTGTCTCTTGTTTTTGTTCATTGCCATGTGTAACCATAGGCATTCCAGAGGACACATGCAGACCGAATGAGCTAGGGGCCGTTTGCAGCGCTGTCTTCCCTGCTGGAGTTACGGTGGCAGTTCTAAAGACTCCATGTGCATGTCAACTTCCAAGGACTTTTTAGAATGAAATAAATTAGAAGTTGAGAACTTTTAATTTAGCCCTTTGTTCTAAATCTCTGGAAGGTCACCTCATGGGATTGGTCATGCTTTTCTCACAGACTCTTACCTCACCCTTTTCTCTTTTTTTTTTGATTTAATCTTTATTGTATTGTTAAAATTTTCTTACTTTTGATATAATCTTCATTGTATTTTTCCCATTATCATTTAACTCCCATATATCCCGCCCCCCTTGCAGTCACCACACCATTGTCCACGTCCATGAGTCCTTTACCTTTTTGCTTGGTCCTCCACTCCCCAACCTCCCCTCTCCCCATTACTGTCATCTGCTCCCCCATTTTCCTTGTTAGTTCATTTTCATTAGATTCCACATGTGAGTGAAATCGTATGGTATTTGTCTTTCTCTGATTGGCTTATTTCTTCTTTTATTTTTATAAAAATTGTAAGCACCTGAAGGGGGAGCTTCTTGTCTTGCCCCTTCTAGTCCTCAACCACGCAGATGCCTTTGTGATCTTTTAAAAGCATTAATTGACTCATGTGATTCCTCTTGGTTAAAGACCTTAGTGACTTCCTGTATCTCTTCAGCAACCTATGAATCCTTAAACCCAGCCTCCAACTCTAATACGATCGGGTTCTTCAGGGGCACCACTCTTCCATGCCCTCACCACGCTTTGCTCATACTGGCCTGTGCTCCAGGCACCCTCCTTTTCCTGGGCTGGGGATCAAGCTCCTCCCTTTTCCTGGTATTACCTGGCTGGTGGGTAGCCATTTCTCAGGTCTCATATTAAATGCCACTGCCTCAGATAGACTTTTCCAGCTTAATACCTCTCTCATCTCATGTACTTTTTCTTGATAGCACTTACTAAAAACTTTAGTTACAATTCATGGTGCTTCCTATGACTGTTTAATGTCTTCCCTGCTCATGTACCCAGAAAATAGAACAATGCCTAAGCACTCCATATTTGTTGCATGATTAAGCCGTGTTAGAAATTGAGTAGACTTTTTATTTTTTAGTTTTTTATTCTCACCTGAGGGCATTTCTTTTAAAATATTTTGTTATATATTTTTAGAGAGAGAAGAAGGGAGGGAGAAAGAAAGGGAAGAGAAACATTGGATGCACCCCAACTGGGGACTGAACCCCTGACCCAGGCATGTGCCCTGACTGGGAATTGAACCAGCAACCTTTCACTTTGTGGGACGATGCCCACTCAACTGAGCCACACTGGTCAGGGCAACATTTTTTTTTTTATTATTGCTTTTAGAGAGAGAGGAAGGGAGAGAGAAACATCAGTGCAAGAGAGAAGCATCCATTGGTTGCCTCCTGTACATGCCCATACAAGACATCCTACATGCCTGCACTAGGGATTGAACCCAAATTTAGGTGTGTGCCCTGACTGGGAATGAACCACAACCTTTCAGTATACGGTGATGCTCCAACAAACTGAGCCACACCTGCCAGGAAAAGTAGACTTTGTTTTTAAATCAACATTTATTTGGAACATTTTTAGACTTACAAACAAGCTGCAAAGATAATTAAAATTTCCTATATACCCTCACCTGGTTTCCCTATTATTATCACTTTACATTACCAATGTATATTTGTCAGAACTAAGGAACCAATATTGGTACATTACCATTAATTAAAATCAAGGCTTTTTAAAAATTTCACTCATTTTTCCATTAAGGTTCTCTTTCTGTTCCAGGATCCAGTTCAGGATTCTGCATTACACTTAGTTCTCATATCTCTTAAATAGACTTCTAATACAATGAACTTGAAAAGATCATTTCAATTTTATAGGAACTTCCTGGCCAATTTTTTTAGGGCTTAAATCATATCATATTTGAAAATTTAACTGCTAGTTTTCAAGGTGACATTAAATTCAGGTCTGAAGTGACCTATGACCTAGCATGGTGATTATGTAGTATCTCAGAGGACTGTTCTGTAGTATAGAACAATAGTTTTTAGCATTGTTGCTCATTAACATTTCAGGGGACACAGGACTCTTTGAAAATCTAAATAAAGCTATAAATTACCCCTCCCCCAAAACGCACATAAATACCAAACATTTTTATGTAGTTTATTTTGTTACACTAGAAATTTGTTACTTCACAGGAAAAGTCTATGGAAATAATTCCAACAAATTGTACCTGTTTATTTTATTTTATGAGGATGGGTACAAAATTTAATAGCAATGCCTAAAAATTGAAATAATTCAAATTTGTTCACTGAAATAAACATGAACTTTAGTTTTATTCAAAAGTGAATTTTAGTAAGAAAGCTCTTGCAGTTTGGGCTGAATAAGAAGCTGAAATTTTGGAATGGTTTTAGGCATGGGAATACGCAGTTCATCTTTGACATCCAGTTGACTTCAACTGGATTAAAATTTTAACACTTTCTAAAAACTCTAACTTACAAGGCTATGAAATAGCAGATAAAGTTAATGACCCATAACTTATTTTGCAGGAAGATGGTGAATTTTTATCCAGAAACACCAGAATTCTCATAGACTCTTCCAGTTGAATTAATATCACATCATTTCATTTGTACTCAAGTCAGTGAAGTCGTCTTGGAGGTGAGACCCACGTCATCCATGCTGTCATTGTCAGCAGAGGAAGGATGATGAAGTCATGTTTCAATTTTAAGGTTGTCCAAGCAGAATTAACCTTCAAATATATCCTACAGTGGATCCAGACACCTCCAGATTGTTTGTCTGCCCAGACATTTTATGTTATGTTATCATTCTGGATCTTTATTTCCTTGAGAAGCTGTGTTTCAAAAAAAAAAAGAAACTTGTGGTTTTCAGCTGTGTAAAAATAGTGACTTTAAAGTTTTCAATGAAAAAAAATGTATTGTTTTATTAGCTATAAAGTAATGAAATTGAAGAATGAACTTCTTACTGAACTGTTCTAAGGATGTGCTTTTTTTCCTCTCTGTTAAAAAACAAAATTCAACGGAGTGAATTTGAAGATCTAGTTAGCTATTAAGTGATTCATGATTCAGGCAACATCCTACCTATCAACTAGAAGGGCACTTCAAGGGGTTGTACAAAGTAAGTTTTTTATAGTAGGATGGGTGGGGCAAGGGAGCTATTAACAAGAGAAAATAAAGCATTATTTTTATACCAGGATATCTTTTGAAGGGAACAGCAAGGGTTTTTATCATTTAGATGACCTCTTCTTTCAATGGGGGATGGAGAGGGCCCACGTTATAGATACTTCACTGGTGCTTGACCAGAAAATTCTGGACTTATTGATTAAGATCACATTTCTGGGAGAGGCTGAAACTGCAATTACATCAGGCATAAATCTAATTTGGGGACTTCTGGTCAAGAAGGTGATGTAGGTAGACATGGCTCACCTCTTCATACAACCACATAAAAATTATAACTAAGAACAACCATCATACAACCACATAAAAATTACAACTAAGAACAACCATCACTGAGAACCATCAGCAATCAAGTTGAATGGAAGTCTGACAACTACAGAATTAAAGAAACCACATCTATCCAGACTGGCAGAAGGGACACAGATGCAGAACAGGCGGGTGGTCCCTCACCCACATGTGGTGGATAAAAATTAGTGAGGGATATCTCAGACACAAGAATCCCAGCCCACACCAGGCTCCTCAGCCCAGAGTTCCAGTGCTAGGAAGCTAAGTCTCCACTTCTGGCTGCAAACACCAGCGGGGATTGAATCTGTGGAAGAAACTGCTAGATCTCCAAGCAGTTCCTCTTAAAGAACCCACACATGGACTCACCTACTCAGACTCACCACCTCTGAGCTCTAGAAGCAGGGTAGCAGCTTAAAAGACCTCAGTGGTATACAGGGAGAAATGTGTGCCTGAAGTGTCTTGCATCAAGGTAAGCAGAAGCCATTGTCACTATTCTAAACCTTCCCCACAAAGAGCCAGCAGGTTGGTGCCATATCTAAGACTCCATCAATCTGGCTAATATAGTTTGACCTGCTTTGCGGATCCCCAGAGACTCTGACCTACCCAATTTATGGGCCCACCCAAGCTGCTTTTTCATATGAATGGCTTATGCTTTGCAACTTCCTAAATCCTATCAAACAAGCAATAGTCAGTCTGCCTCAGTAAGCCCCAGGCACCAAAGTGGCAGCAGTGAGCCTTGATTCACAGTTTGGCTTTACCTGGGAATCTCTAAGCCCAGCACAAGTAGCAGCCATCTCAGATTGCTTTATAGCTCAGACAGGGTGGCCCCAGGCAAAACACAAGTGGGGTCTGGCCTTGGCCTGCACCACCTAGGAAACCCTAGGGCCAGCATACCTAATGGACAACTACAGACCATGTTGGAACACCACCACCCTGCCACTGCACAGCTGATCCTCCATGGAGGGTGGTGGTTGTTGGTCAGTGGTCATAGCCAACCCTTGTAGCCGATTGGCCTGGGTAAATCCCTCCCATTGATCTGCCAACAGCAACCAAGGCTCAACTACAAGAAAAGGGTGTTCTGAGCCCACACAAAGGGCACACTTTGAGTACCCAGCTTGGGCGAAAGGGGAGGCTGTGCCACTGGACCCTACAGGACACCTACTACATTAGGCCACACTACCAAGACAGGGAGTCTAGCAGCTCTACCTAATACATAGAAACAAATACTGGGAGTCTATCAAAATGAGGAGACAAAGAAACATGGCCCAAATGATAGTACAGATCAAAACTCAAAAAAACCAACTAAACAAAATGGAGATAAGCAATCTATCAGATGCAGAGTTCAAAACACTGATTATAAGAATGCTCAAGGAACTTAGTGAGGGCCTCAACAGCATAAATGATCCAGTCAGAAACAGGATACACTAATTGAAAAAAAAAAAAACAACTTACAGGGAAACAACAGAAGAGTGGATGAAGCTGAGAACCAAATCAATGATATGGAACATAAAAAAGAAAAAAACAACCAATCAGAATAACAAGAAGAAAAAAGAATCCAAAAACACAAGGATAGTATAAGAAGCCTCTGGGACAACTTTAAGAGGTCCAGTATTTGCATCACATGGGTGCCAGAAGGAGAAGAGAAAGAACAAGATATGGGGAATCTAAGTGAAAAAATAATGAAACAAAACTTCCCTAATTTGATGAAGGAAATAGACACGCAAAAGTCCAGGAAGCACAGAGTCCCAAACAAGATGGATACAAAGAGGCCCACTCCAAGATACATCATAATTAAAATGCCAAAGGTTAAAGATAAAGAGATAATCTTAAAAGCAGCAAGAGAATAGAAGTTAGTTACCTACAGGGGAGTTCCCATGAGACTGTCAGCTGATTTCTCAAAAGAAACTTTACAGGCTAGAAGGGACTGGCAAGAAATATTCAAAGTCATTAAAAGCAAGGAACCTACAGCCAAGATTGCTCTGCCCAGCAAAGATATTATTTAGAATTGAAGGGATTTAAAGAAGTTCCTAGACAAGAAAAAATGAAGAGTTCATCCTCACCAAACCATTATTATATGAAATGTTTAAGGGACTTATTTAAGAAAAGGAAGATCAAATGTATGAACAATGTAATGGCAAAAAATACAAAAGCAGTGTGAGCTATACAGTTATCTGCTAATAGAAGATAGCATAGTTACTGAAATCTCCAAAGTTTGCATCAAAATTATGGCAAATGAATAAGTTTGGGGGAAATGACTTTACTTCAGAAAGGCACTGATTCCATTTTTATCTCCTGCTGCAGACCATAAGCAAGTTTATCCTCTTCCAAAGCACACTGGTTTCTAAGTTCTCTCCAGGATGAATTTGGCTGCAGATAAAGAACACTCAAGTCGCACTGGTTTAGGCAATGAGGAAATTTATTCTCTTTTATCGCAGGCACTTGAGAGGTGGAGTGAAGGACTTAAATGGCTTATGCTGTGACAAAGTACAAGATTCTAATTTTTCCTTCCTGCTTTCCATCTCTTTGTGTGTTGTACTTTGTATTTTCTTGACTTCATTTTCAAACTCCTCTATTAAGTTTTTTACTTAAATTTTAATTTAAAGTTGTAGTAGCTCTCTTGTTTTCTTAAGGTTTCTTTTAAAATGATGACACCTTATTTTTGTTTTATGAATAGAATAGCTTCTTTTATTCCCTGAGGATATCACTAACATGCTTTTTGAAGTTTTCTTTTCTTGAATGGGCTGTTTCTTTCCAGTTACTTTTAGAAATTTAAAAATTATTGTTCGCTAGTATTTTTGGATGTTTTGTGATTTTTGTCTATCTGCTCATATTCTAGAGTGTGGGACTCTGACACTATTGGGAAGTGGTGAGAATGGTTGAAGAGGCCAAGAGCTATGTGGGCACAACTTACTTTCAAGGGACCCCACTTTCAGAGTAGCCTGCTACATCTTCGTGGATGCTAGCAGCAGACATGAGACACCCGGGCCAGAGACAAAGGACTTTGTTACTCACAGTGAAGCAAGTAATATGAGCCTCATGCTCACAGTTGACGCCCTTGTGCCTCACGTTCCACAGGGACTTCCTCCCTATGTTATAGTTTTGAGTCACAGCTGAGGAATCCTGAGCTTAGGGAGCCCCAATTATTTATAACGGCCTACAAGAAAAGAATCCAGCTTTTGCTCCAGAAGTTAGCAGAAAAAAATGCCTCTGTTCTAGAGAGGAACAGCTCTACCTCCCAAACTGTTCACTATATAGGGTCTTAAAAAGGTAGTACAAAAAAAAGCTCTCAGCTCAGGCACGAGATGTTTCAGAAATGGAAGAGAGACAAATTGTCTCCCAACAAGGGTTTGTCAAACAGCTGGACTGTTTCCTTGGGAACTTTCAATATCATTTTCTTAATATCTGGTCTTTTGGGTCATAGAAAGCTATTCGAATCTCCTGACTAGTTGCTAGCATCTGGGGTCCAAGCAGGAAAGAAGCCTGGGTATCTCAGGGAGCAGTGTATATAGATTTACTTAATTCATTTATGATTTTGGTATGGACGAATATTCAGCCGTGCCCAGTACTCTTGTAGACTCTCGTTTGGGTCTTCCCAGAGAATAAAACTCTGGCCTTTGCCATAGTGAAGGGAGGCATTGTCAAATGCTCTACAGAGTGAGGGTGGATATTAAGAAGCCCTCAGTCTTCCTAAACAGACTAAATCACGGCTACTGGTTTTAGCCTCACTGTGCCCCCTCTTAAAGTGGTGCTGGTAACTCTGAAAAATTCTGCGTGGTAAATTAGGCTGATAACCTTTTTTTCTACACTCAGTTTAGGTTTCAGTTTCCTTAGACCTGACAACTCTTTACCGGCTTTCCAGCTTCTAAAATTTTGTTATTTTCTGCTCACCTGATGCTTGTGGATTTATGCTTAAAAAAAATTCACTAATTGTCCTTTTAGTTGAATTTCCTGAATGAACAGATAAATGTGTGTATTCAATCTACCATCTTTCCCAGGAAGGATCATTGTACTTTTTATTTATATTCTTTGAATCTTCCAACATAAACTGGATCTACTATAAACTAACATCTTACTCAGAGTGGCAGAGTACATTATCTTTATTTCCTCCCAGTGGGAAGCTATTTTAGATGTTGTGACATGGGGGCAAATTATATCGTGCATTATCTGTTTCTTGATCTGAATGCTAGTTCACAGATGTGTTTAGTTTACAAAAACATCAAGCAGTGAACTTAAGGTCTGTGCACATGTCTGTAGGCATGTTATATTGCAATAAAATTTTTACATTAAACATTGTACATGATATGACTATATAGCATAGCATTCAGTCAGTTTACTCTTGATTTTAATAAAGCATTGAATTGTAACTTAAAAATATTTTTCAAATTTTCAAAGTAACATCAAATAAATAATTACCTTTGTGTGTTCCCAGTTCACTCACCTCTAGGTGCATCCTCTACTCCCTTATCAATATGAGGAAAGTGGTTCTCAAATATTTTGCTGCATATTGGAAACACTGGGATTTCTAAAAATATACCCCAAAGCCAAGGCTGCATTCCATTCTAATTAAAACAGATGCTCTAGGATTGAGACCCAGGCATCGGTACTTTTTAAAGCTCCCCAGGAATGTCCAATGAACAGCCAAGACTGTGAACATGGGTCTAGCCGGGCAATGCTTCTCAAACTATCTGTGGTGAAGGACCAGTTTCTCTTTAAAAACTCATTATAGATTAAACTCTTGCAAAACCAATAAAAATGAACTGATAGAAAAAATAATCACGCCCTGAAGTATCACAGCATTGTCAACTTGCCTACTCTTAATTTCTGTATTTATCTTGCCACAGACTGCTAAGAGTTCATGTCTGGTACCAGTCTGCAAAGCACACTTTGAGTAGCAGACACTGGAATACTGTTTCCCAGCACAACCTGAATGTCCATATGGTCCCTCTGCTGAAGGAGTCTGTCTGGAGACCAAGGAGAATTTGGGCTGGGGCCAGCAATGTGCATTCCCATCCGCTTCCCACTGACTGCATCGACTCTGATGCATTTCTGGGCCCTAAAAGTATGGGGTAAAGACCATAGTTATAATGTGTGGGTTTGCTTGAGATTTTCCAAGTATTGTTTCCCCTCAGCTATATTAATTCAGGAAAAACTCTTGACTACTAAAATATTAGCATGTATATTTGTAGTGGATCTAATCGGTGAGTTGTTCGTATAAGTGAATTTCCGAGAAAAAGCCACTAAAGACTCCCAGGAACAACAACAAAAAAATCACTCTCAGAGATTTTGTACCTTAGGATAGAATGTAATGAAAACTTTCCTGTTATTTGGGCTGGAATCTCCAAAGGACAAAGGGAGTTTCACTCAGATGCCTGTTGGGGCTGCCTGTTGTGTTTGAGGGCTGACTGAAAAGTGGGCTGCTGTAATGTGCTACCCCTAGGCACCTGGCCCACTAGCCTGGCAACAGGGAAATTTACCCATGTGGAAGGAATCCTATTAGGTTTATGAAGCATGAAATGGAGATCGAGGGCTGGAATTGATGAGACCTTCATCCGAGGGAGGGGTGCAGAATGACTCAGATGAATTTTCTGATGAAGATTTCTTGTACCCTTCCTTTGGGAGATGATAATGATGATTGAATTCTAGTTGAAGCAGATTATATGATTAAAGATGTATTTTTTAAGTCTTTTCTTCTCTCAATACTGGCTCCCTGTTTCAGAGAAGATGTGTGGTTAATTTCACCCTCAATCTCTTGTGTCTGCACATGGCCTTCTTACTCCTCTTGACTCCTGTTACATTCTGACTATATTCACTCAGAGTGTAGAAGTTCACAGCCACTCCCCTAGACAAGCCTTAGGTCTGTCTCCCAGAAAGGAAACAGAAAGGAAACAGGTGGATATATTCTGTGACTCTGGACTAGAAGTCTTTCCCAACTCAAGCCTTAGGTCTGTCTCCCAGAAAGGAAACAGAAAGGAAACAGGTGGATATATTCTGTGACTCTGGACTAGAAGTCTTTCCCAACTCAAGCCTTAGGTCTGTCTCCCAGAAAGGAAACAGAAAGGAAACAGGTGGATATATTCTGTGACTCTGGACTAGAAGTCTTTCCCAACTCAGGTTTAGTTACTTGGTAAGGGAAGAAAAATGGAGACTAAGTGTCTGACATACTTGTTTATAGAGTTCTATATTCCTTAAAGTTTTACACTCCACGTAAACCTGGTGCATGCGAAACCCCTGGCACACATAACATCTGGCACATGAAAGCTTATTAGGGAAGAAAGCCGGGGATGGGAATCTCAGTGCATGCTATATCTTAAGAAGGATTTAGTTGTCCTATGGCTTTAATAGGAGATTACACCCCAATACGTACTATGTACAGCTGTGGCAGGCATGTAACAAACATAAGGCTGAAGTATTTGCAGAGTACTATTTGAAGATTGAGTAGAGATGAAATGTTTATGAGACTTAAACATGGGAGCCTGAACTCTATCATAGCACACAGAGGGTTCAGGCTGTGAATTCTGAATAATGCTGCTACCACAGGTATAGCATTAGAGTGTAGCATGTGATACAGTATTTGTACATGCTATGAGGCAATAGCATATATGATTTCATGAAAACTCACAGCCTCTCTGTGAAGTGGGTATTATTATCTCTATGTTAAAGATGAGCAAGTTGAGGCCCAGAAGGAGTTACCTTGCACAAGGACACAGTTACCAGATGTCGGGACTAGAGTGTGAACCCAGAGCTGCCTGCTTCCCAAACCCATACCCTCCACTGAGAGAGTAACAAGGAGTCAAAACTGTAAAATTCAGATCCTCCCATGGTGCAGCTCCTCCACCTCCTCCGGAAGCTGTGGAAGAAGATAAACTTTTGCTTCATTTTTCAGCAGTGCCTTTAACTTGCAATGAATGTACGGCTCTGAGCAAGGCTTAGCCTCAATTGCGGCTGGGCCTCTCCCTCTCTTCCAAGTCTGAATTTTACCTTGAGTAGACTCTGTGCCTGAAGCCTCCTTTTAGAAAGGAGAGATTGAACAAGATGGCCTTGAGAATCCGGCTGTGTGTGGGGGTGAGAAAGAGAGAGTTAGAATCTGGAATCTCAACCTTTTGGGGGGTAGGAAGAAGGAAGGACAGTGGAGAGACAGGAAGAGCTGCCACCTGGCTCAAGATTTTACCTGGATATATGAGGGGCTATCTTTCTGTGACACAGAGGAAGATTTGCTGCCAGAAGGGAGCTTTTCCTGCATTTGTAGGTTAAAAAGAAATAAGCCTAATAAAGAGACGCAAGGAGAGGAATTTGTCTCTTCCTGTGGTGAAGTCAGATGCCTGTAGTTATGAGTCATTTGTGCCTGGCGTGGTAACTGGTAATAGTGTTTGTGGACTTTTAACCATGCATCAGTCTTAGCTGTCAATGTTTGCGCTAATGTCTACTGATATTTCTCTGATTATAACTGAAATTAATGATATGTCGATGCTGGTGTTGCTGTTGTCCTTTTCAGAAAAAGAGTTCAATATTATCTCTATGGGTCTTAGAGTCTCACCCTTCATTATTTACATTACTGAAGCTTCTACAAGACTTGATGCAGATCTCTATCAGTGGCCTTGGAAATGCAAGTGTGATTATAGTGATGCCTCATTCCAGCTTAGATTTGAGCAACATTAGATCACCCCGCTGTAGGTAAACCCTGCTTGTTTTCTACATTTCTGGATGAATGTCTTAAGATGGACTGTTCCAAGTTTCTCAACTGTGGCATTAATAAGATCAGTGGGGGTTTAAAAATCAATCTTGCTTATGCTTAATGGGTAACCATTGACCTTTTAAGATACATTACTGCTACCTATTTCTGTCTTCAATAAAACTTGAACATAAAATCCCTGACTACTTGATGGAAAGGAAAAAAACTGAATTTAAGAGAAGCCACTGATGGTTCTAACATCCTGCAGAGCTACTGAAATTGCTTTGGTGTTTTGAGTCTGTTGCAGGAATATCATAATTCTTTTGAGAATCCAACAAATAGTGAAAATTTAGTTTTTAATTTTTTTATTATACAATTGAGAGAAATATTCTAACTACATGGAGAGGAACCGAAATTCAAACTCTTTGTACTCCAGCCTTTTCCATCTTTCTCTTGGTCGCTTGGTTTTGGGGAATTGAGGTTGGCTTAGGTGAGATGATTTTTCTTTGTTCCTCACAATATCCAGAAGCCAAAATTTCTCACCTTATTGAGCTGATATGGGGGAAGGTGAGATTTGACTCTGCCCTCAGGATGCTTGGCCAACTAGAAATAACAGACCCCCTTCCCTTGCACCAAGGACTAAAACTTTTTGACACAAACCCAAATGGCATTCCCAGTGGATGTCCCATCCACTGGAGGGGTGACTGTGGAATGATAATACCCCATGCAGGTACTGGCAGGAAACACCTGCACACTCCTATTGGACAATTAGAGGAGGGATGGGCAGGGTGTAGGGAAACCAAAAGCACTAGAAACCATATGGCTGGTAGAGTGGACTATACGGGTCCTAGGGGAGGGAGGGAGCAATTCCTGAAATACAGGGAAAGAGGGACCCCTGTGTGGAGAGGGCTGCCTGACAGAACCTATGTTGCATGGTGTGACCCTATAACCTGTGGTGACCTTTAAGGACGGGAGTTGGGGTACAAATATCTTGATATCTTTCCCCTCCTCCCTTACATCTCCTGCAGGTGGGTGCTCTGGCTGAACAACACGGAAGCCAAGGAACAAGGGGTCTCACAGTGGAGGGCACGTAGCTCAGCCTTTGGGCCACAGAGCAGGGTGGAGAGGCAAATAGAGTGTCTCCAGCACTCTAGCAAGGGACACCTCCTTTCGCCCTGCTCCTTTTGGGTTTAGCTGGCTAGACTCTTCTGTGTTTCAGAATGCCCTTCTAGACGAGAAATTTAAAATTGCTCCACTTAACTGCTGTGAACCTAGATATGGAAGAAATGTGAAAAAAAACAAATGTTCTGTGATTTTTTTAAAATGACAAGCCATCATCCATGTTAGTTGCTTATTTTTTTTAGCTTGGTTACCATATTTTTCTCTCCTTTTTCACACTCTCAGAATAAACAATATATAGTCCAGCCTTTCTATTATAGAGAGAGGGTGAGAGAAATACTACAGGATATAGAATTCCTTTTTTTGTGGAGAATTTGCTGCATCCAGAAAATAGATCATTATTACTGCCAACATCTGAGAGGAGCGTAAAAATAACTTGGTATTTCTAATACCTCTTTTATGTAATTTTTAGATATCAAGATGCCTAACAGTAGACAAAAATTTCTAGGTAATTATTTGATTTTTTTGTTCTAATTTTCCATTCTTTTTGTTTTGGTAGAATCACATCCCAGAATTTCAAAATAATAGGAGCCTTCTTGTGAAATGTGGTTACCACTTTTAAGGCTTTTTTTGGCCCCTAGTCCTTGTAGATTTATAATCTACTTATAATCCCCACAGCTGGGTTTAACCATTTTACCCTCACGTGTAAATTTGCTTTTCATCACGGTCCATGACACCAGTTCTCTGTCTTTAGAAGACTGGGGACTGGATGGCACAGAGAAACGGTGGGTCAGTGACTCCCAGGTTCAGTGCCCTGTGAGTATGACTCTGATCTTGGGCCCATTCCAGGTATGGAGTCTTGCCTGTTTCCCTGTGAGCCAACCACTTTGGCACCCCAGTGTGAGTGAGTGGGTTTGGGTCTCTAAGACCCCATTGCCTCAATCCCTATTTTGGTTTCCTGCCTCACACTCTAGAGATGGGTGCTTTGCCTAAAACGCTGACCCACAACTCCTTGTGGACTAGAGATCTGCCAAAAAACCCAGCCCCCTTTACCTGGTTCCCACTACCTGTTGCCAGATCTTCCAGACTATAAACTGTTTACTTTTTTGGATCACCTTCCATCACCTAGGGCTCAAACTCCCCTTGATCAATTGCTCAGCCCTGCATTCCAATGGGTGTCCAGGTATTACCCATACCTGTACAGCTAGTCATTCATGTGCTACTGTTAATTGATTGTATGGTTTCTTATGTATTTTCTTTTTCAAAACCTAGTAATAAGATTGCTAGACTGTAGATGAGGTCCAACGGGATAAGGAGCATTTTTCTCTCTCGTATTTATTAAGGCACCCCCAGTGCCCGAAATAACACTTAGTTTTTAAAAATTAAGCAGATAAAGAACAAATGAAATAGTTGCTTAAATGCGAGAATCTTAAAACACATATCTAAAGACATATGTGTTTTTCTACACATCTTTATCAGGTCCTTTAGCTACTCAGTGGCACTTGTGGCCCTGAAAGGACTGAAATAATCACAGGCCTAAAATGTTCCAGTAAGGAAGCAACGCAAGACTTACTTTTTTGGAAACACTCATTTTTTCAGGGCATTTGGATGTTCTGTTGCAGCCTTGGGCCCTCTTAAGTCATGTGTATAGGATTTCTCTGTTGGGATTAATGATAAGGTGATCTGACAGTTAACCTCCAGCTCCTCAAGATGAGTGAGGGTGCATGGGACTCAGATTTTGAGAGCCTAGACATATGGTAATCACAGTCAACGTCCGTTTTTTCAAAGCCTCATTTATGTGTTTTCCTCACTCTAGCTTTTACTTTGTTTCCTCGTTTCAAAAAAACCTTATTTTCTGATAGCACAATCTTTACTTAATTGAGTTGCTGGGTAACAAAGCTTGTTGTTCATTCTATTTTTAACCTATTTGCTATAGTCTCTGTGACAAATTTTACCCATTGGAGCTTGAATAAATATACTGTTACTTTGGAGTGTGTTAATATTGATTTATTCTGTATGTGACTGAGGACCTAGGACTTGGCATTCAGGTGGCACTTGACCAGATAGATATTCAGTGAACAAATGAATATCATTAGTTTGGGGAGAAAACGTAGAGAAGTGGCTAAAGAGAGCATTTATTTTGGATCAACGCACCCTTGGGTACAAGTTCCAGCACTTTCATCTAGCTTTATGACTTTGGAAATAGGAATATTAAAAGTTCTTTCCTCTGTGGAATTTGTAGGAATTAAGTCAAATAATATGTGTAAAAATATTTAGCATAGTGCCTAGGGGGCAGAGTAGGCACTCAAAAAAAGTAGCTATTAATGTTATCATCATTAGCATCATTAGATAACTTCTCTGGATTGTTTCTCAGAATGTCTTCCAAACATGTTTGCTTGGAAAATTTCTGCTCACTCATTAACTCTCAGCCCAAACAGTGGAAATGAAAAGAAAGGAAGATTCTGAGAGATCTTGAAGGAAGAGTTGAAATCGGTGAGGACTGATTGTGGCTTGATACCAACACAGGATGGAACCAAGAGTGACCCTGAGGTATTAATGGTGGAATGATGGCAGCTTTGACTGCCTAGCGAGGATGCAAGGCACGGGAAAGGTGTTCCCGGATAATCACTGGTAAATGAGGTTTTAGGGATGTTGAATATGGGTGTCCTCCGGGACTCCAGGCTGTTGATAACAGCAGAAACCGAGCAGAGGCCATTTCTCTCCAATCAACTTTTGAGTACTCAGTGGATAATCGCATGGCAGAAATGTTATAGAATCGTTGTGCTCCCCTCTCTCCTTCCTGTCAGTCATATTTTGAGTATTATTCTGCTGACAGGCAATGAGGCAGCACAAAAGAAGGGAGAGGGTGTGAAATGCGTATCAGTCATTTGTTGTTTTTCAGGGGTGCTGAGAAACGCAAGAGGGATGGGAGAGTTAAAAACCATTGGTTTATGTAAACTTTTTCATATTACTGAATTATAATTATATTCCCAATCTATTATTTGATCTGACATCAGATTGTTGAGCGACAGCTGTAGTTAATGTGGCTTCACCATGGCTTGTGACTTGTGGGAGTTAACTGGAGACACCCTGCATGACCTGTCTGGACTTGATGGCCTTTTAAACAACTTGGTCTTTAATGAGGAGCAACAATCTGATTACAGCATCAGAGGGAGAATGAAGTGAGCCTTCACTCCAAGCATGGGTCGCCCCATGGGGATAATGAATAACATTGGTTCTGTTTTCATGTTTGTGCAGCAAAGAACAATATTTGTATTGGCCTATTAACACTTCAACAAATCTGGCATGCTGGACAAGAAGGATTTGATCTAATTTTAGTTGGAGTAAATACAATGCTGCCCTTCCATTGTATTTGGACTTTCCATTAATAGAATGATAGTTAGTCCTGCCACTGTCCGGCTTGGCTCGTCTTCTCCTCTCCTCTCCCTTCACTGGCAGCAGAAATCAGGGATGAGCTCTACGGAGATGTTTTTGCAATTGTCATCATTTTACACGGTAGGCTAGAGCGTTTTTCTGTGTATTTAAAACTGAGGAATGCATGATTACCACTTTGGGTCCCTTGTGAGCACAGGATGAGACACTATTTGCACTCTATAATTTATGACATTTTTATGGCTCACCATTCAGGCTTGCACAAAGCAGAGAAAATGAATCTGCCGAGGAAAAAGAAAAAAAGGAAAACATGAATATACCAATGTGCTGCAGTTACTCAGTGAGGTGCAAAATCTTGCAGTAGTTTTGTTTGAAACAGACTTTACTTCTCTGGACCCATTTGTTCTCAGTTTTTACCAACTCAGTCCTTTTGGTGTTGACATTTTGTATTCTGAAAATTTAAGATGTCACGACTGGTGACTTGTTCTTTTGAAAAGTGTTTCTTAAAATGTCAGGTTGCTCTTGTCTTAGATGGATTTTGGAGTCTGCCTCTGATGTTACTTCAACTTATAAAATTTCAATGATGTGGTTTTTTCTGTTTTACTTAAATCAACACAGGTTTTGTAAATGGATTCGAATTTATTTTAATATATTAAAAGAGAAGGAACAAAAAGATTCTTAGAGTAAATTTAAACACTTCAAAATGGTGCTTTGGTTTTTATTTTTGTTTAATGTGCATTTCTATTATTTGGTGTGGAGCTAGTGCTCATAAAGGTGATATGTGAATATATGAGAAAACAATAAGGAATGCGTCAGAGTTGTGCATGCAATCTCCACAGTATATTTAAATACACTCAATAGCTTCCCTAAAAAGCAAATTTAGCATCTATCCAAACTGGAAAGCCAGTGAGAGGTTAGCTGTGGGGATGACTGGAGTCTGTCTGTATTTGAACTTCCATTTAACATAGATCATCACTCTAATGGATCCCCTGTGGTGGTGCGGAGAGATTTATGCCTGTCAGTTGCAGGAGTATTTCTCATTTTTTGGTATGCATCAGAATCAACTTAGGGGAGCCTTTTCACAACACAGATCTCCCAGGCCTTAAACCACAGAGTTTCCTGGTTGTCCTGGGACAGAGCCCAGTCCTCTGTGTTTTGATTCATCAGAATCACCCAGGGAGCTTTTACAACACCCTGGGGCCTGGGCTCCATCCCAGAACACTGACTCAGAGGCTCTGGAGCTCCAAGGCTTGGGAATCTGTTTTGACGTTCACAAAAGAATGAGTGAAAAAAACCTGACTTATCTAGCAGGGATGGTTCTTGACAAACCTCATTTAGGGATAGGATTGAAGTACTCATGAGAGACCATGAAAGAAGATGAGGATTCTCTGTCTCCAATGAGATTGCCCTGATATTGGATGGTGATGATGATGATGATGATAATGAAGGCAACCAGGTGGCTGTAAGCTTTATCTCAGTCTTGCTTTTATTAGCTCTAAGTAGAGGACTTTTATCCTTGTACTTCTTTACACTTTTATAATTTTTGTCTGTTTAATTAACATCACTCAGTAGATATTTGCTCTCCTGTTCTTCAAACACTTACCATTAACCAAATGAACAAATTCTCTCTTAACAATTATGAGGACTTGGAAAGAATAAAAATACACGGGATCTGTGTTGGCCATGCTGGTAGAAACCAGCGCCTGCTATATTTTATGATATTTTCTGAAGGATTAATTTGCTATAATATGAAATTATCAGTGTGTGCAATTTTATAGATTAATTTCAGTTTTATTATGCCATTATCAATGGCCATAACAGCATGTTTATCACCATCAGAGATATATGGAGAATTTGAGTGTCTTTTTCCCTTGTTCCATTCATTTACAGAACCAGACCATGCAGAAATTGGAGTTGGTAAAAGAGTTGGGCTAGGAAGATCAGGACTTGAGTTCTAGTGTTCTTTCTATTTATTAGTTCTGTGACCTTGGACAAGCTACTTGAAGTCTCTGGACTCATTTTCCTCATGTATAACATGATAATAATATGTCTGCAAGCAGGGGACTAGACCAGTTAAACTCCTAAAGACCATTCCAGCTTCAAGTTCCTGTACTGAGTCTGCAGAGGAAAGAGGAGTGGCCAAGGCAAGGTCAAGTCAAGTTGGGTAATCTGGGAGGGGTGGGCTTCAGAGCTCAGGGAGACTGTGTATCCCTTCCAGTGTTGTCTTTCAAACCTTAACTGCTTCTCCAATCTTGTTCCTGGTTGCCATGGTTTTCCATGTCTCTTGGTTTGTAGATTCATGGATCTACTAAATAATGTGTGATAAAGCCTCAGTGGGACTTTTGTCATTTGTGAGGAACTAAAGACAATTTTACAGAATTGTTTGCTGGCTTAGAGTGTTGCAGTGCTAAAAACATGTACTTGTTAAGACATGGATATACATTTATGATTAGGAGGAGTCTTAATGAAACATTCATGACTATTTCCTCCATTTCTCTGGAAAAATAAATTAATCACAGTAGGGTTTTTCACTCAGTTGCTTATTAGAATACATCCTTCTGCCTGGGTAATTTAAAGTTACAGTTAAATTTCTTCTGTTTTTCAAAGACATTATTAGACCCACAAATATCCTCTGTTCTCTTGAGAAGAAAATACCTTTAAGATCTTTACTCTGTAAATTACTACAGTAAAGGGAAATGATTACATCGTCCTATTGCCACTTGCTGCTTGAGAATTCCACAGAAAATAATAACACTAGTGGATTATTTAGCGTGGTGGTTTGTGAAGCATAGATTGCTGCCACCTTATGAATCTGCTCATCTCTTACTTGCTGTCTGGGGGGTGGCTTCAGCTTGCCCCTCAGACCCACTCTCCACCCTCGTTCTCTGTGACCTGAGGGGCGGGCCTGCCCGACTGTATCTACCAGTGTCTTAGTCTGCTCAGGTTGCTATAACAAAACACCACAGACATTTATTTCTCTGTTCGGGAGGCCACGGCGTCCAACGTCAAGGTGCCAGTTATTTCTTTTTCTGGTGGGGAATCTTCCTGGCTTGCAGACACCGCCTTCTTATTGTGTCCTCACGTGGTAGAGAGGAAGGACTCTGGTTTCTTTCTGTTCTTATAAGGGCACTGACCTTATCATGGGGGCTCCACCCTCATGACCTCATCTAAAGCTAAGTACCTCCCAAAGGTCTCATCTTTTAAGAACATCATACTGAAGGTTAGGGCTTTAACATTTGGATTTGGGGGGACACAAACATTCAGTGCACTATAACCAGGTTCCATTGTCCTGCCCTCTGGGTGAAACTGTGCTGGTTTAATGGAAGACACTGGTAGGAAGGGCTGGAGGAGAGTGAAGTCAAGGTGCCCCTCTTCTGGTTCCCACCTGTTGGGCTGCATCTACTGTCAGGCATCCTTTACTCTCTTCAGTGATTGGTCCTGGTCCATCACCCCTTCCACTTTAGGCCTAGAGGTGGCCTAGCTTCTTCACATGGTTCTGCTGTCCTCCTGCAAGTCTTGACTCTGCACTGCTTTTTGTAAACACTCACTTACTAAACGCTCCTCAACTCCCCATCCTAGAGCAGTCTAGTTCCTGCTGGGACCCTGACTGATTCAATGTCTGAGGAGAGGATACAAAGGGTCACTTAAGAACCTGCCTGCAACATTAGCACTCTGTTCATTGCGCTTGGAGTTATTAAAATATTTACATCTTGATTTACTCGGGGAAATGGCAACTGGAGTGATATGGCTGAGAAGGCACAAACTTCCTTGATTCAAAAATACATCTTCCTTTATTTTCTTGTTTTGAAAATAACAGTCATTACATGGTGGGAGTATGACAAGATGAACATTTTGAATTTTCTGGTAGGATGATAAATTGCTATAAACTTGATGGAAATAAATATGGCGGTTTATGGTAAAGGCCTTTGAAATATTTAACTTGCCAACCTAGTACTTTAACTTC
>VMDR010016646.1:0-20947 GCA_007922815.1 Macrotus californicus
AGTAACAAAGTAAATTTTCTCCCCCTGCTAAATAAATGGAAAGTACCTAATCTGGTTGTGAACTGAAGGCATCATTTACACTGCAGTCCTTTTTTTTTTTGTTGCATGTTTAATCAAAATTTAAAATGACAATATTGACAGAAATAGTTCATGGAATAGGCTAACACTGCAAGTGAAAACATAAATCACTGACCTTAGAGAAATGGGATTCAGATTAATTGCCAAATTAGCTAGATTCCTCAAAGGACATACTGCAAATTCAGGTAACAGAGAAGCTTTGCAAAAAGCTAGGGTGGATTTTTTCTTTGTGTTCTTTGACTTTGTACGATCATTGAGCTAGGAAGGGAATGAGTTCTATTGGCTGTACAAGTGGCATAAAAGCCACCTTAGAATAAAAGCATATTGGACTCATGTAATCTGTCTGGGTTAAGTCTCTCCTGCCATAATCGTGATTTTCATGTGTGCCGGCACTTTTCACGATATTTGTATTAATTAATAGTAAGATTGATAGTTATCATGCATTATTTGTCTGCATTGTCTCACTTAATTTTTGTGATACCTTTAAAGTAAGTACCATCAAAATCTCCAGTCTGCAGATGAGGAAAGAGGCACAGAGAATGTTAATGGTGAAAATGGCAAGCATGGAGAAAGAAAAGAACTGTCTCCCAAGAGCATTTTTAAATCAGCCTTATCACAGTATAATAGGCATATTGGTTATAACTCCAGTTCCTGCTCCATCTCTCTAGCATCTTGGCAATGCTGTTAGATAACTTGATTGAATGGGCAAATGGATTTCTTATCAATGAATTTGGTACTGAGTGGGGTAGTGAGTTTATTTCATTAAAAAAATCAAGTTTATCAAGTATTTTAACAGGTTGAAGTAATAGACTAAATCTAATACAATAAAATGTAAAGGGGGGGATAAAAGCCATAGTACTTTGGTTAAGAAAAATAATTATAAAAACGAGAAATAATAGGTATGTGTCTATAAGCAATATGCCTGATTTAAGAATTTTAACTTTAAGATAGATGACAATAAAAGACAGGGAGGGAAAACTTGATTGAAAATTTGGAAAGACTTTTAAAAACTTAGTGAAGGGGAAGATAAGAGCATGGGAGCCTGTGTGGAGTGAACGGGAAGACTGTAGGAAAGGGAGGTCTCCGATAGAAATATTTGCAATTCAGATGAGTGTGAAGATAGACACTTAGCAAGTAATTAATATTATCTCAGGGCATCGACTTTATATTTGGGGCTATGGAACTAGGAGAAAGGTGATAGACTGGAAAGACAGAATAAAAGAGTAAATTGGCTTGACAAATGACTGAATTTGAGAGGTAAACAAAATGTCAAATATAATTTCAATACTCTGGCCTGTGTGATCCTGGGGTCCCAAGTGTCCTATCCTTCTGAGGTCATCCTTGTATTTAATAGCCAAATAAAATATCTGAAGTTTCCATGATGCCTTAATTGTAGAAAACCCAGTCGCCGCTCACTTGTCTCCTCTGGTTCAGGACTGCCGCTTATGCCAGGTTTGTTGACTCCTCCCACCTCATCATCAGAAGCAGTATTGCAATGTGCTTATGAGCCTGGGCTGAGGAGTCAGACCAACTAACACATATTAGACATCCTCACTGAATACTCTTCACAATGTTATTTAATCTCTACGCTTCACTTTCATCAAGTACAGAATGATAATAACTAACTAGCTACCTTATTGGGCTGTTCATTCATTTATTCCTCAAATATTTATCACCCACAAAGTGATCACTGTATCAAATTCCCAAATAGCTTGTGTTCTGGGAGAAAATAATTAAATTTATAACAATCACCTAAAGAAGGCATCCTCTTACTGCAGAGAAATTTTGCTCTTTTGTAACAATTTGAGACTCATATTATCAAAATTAGAAAACCTAATTCAGTGTTTTCTCAGGAAATAAAAAAGCAGACTTTTCCTCACCTCCACAATCACCCCTCCCCCACAAAATATCTGTCACAATTTCCAGACTGGAAATGCTCATTAGCAGGCTTTCTTAATAGCATACTCTTCCCTGTTACATTATTACTTGCAATGCAATGAGAACTCAAAGACAGGGAAGTTGTGTGTGTGAGTGTGTGTGTTTATTAGATATGGGAGAAATGAATAGCAGTGTGGAAGACATCGAGTTTCAAGTGCCAGCAGTATTACTTTACAAAATGGTCCAGAAGGCATTTAAGTTGGAAATATAGGAATTCTATACATGATTTAAGCAGCCACATAAACTATATTAGAACTTAATCTTGAGATACTCAGCACATAGTAAGTGATCAACAAAAGTTAGTCCAGTGGCTGGAAATTATGAACTCTGTATTTCAGATGATGGAGCATTATTGGGAAAAACAACATAATTTACAGTTAATCCAAGATTCTTTTCACTCCTCAGGTCAGAAGTCCTCAATAGTTTCCAGTGGTCTATTGAAACCTCTGAATTCATAGCCCAGTATTCAAGGCCCTTAGTGATCCAGGATTTCTTTCTTTGTCTAACATTTACTTCTCTTTTTCTTATTGTTGTTCAAGTACAGTTGTTTCCATTTCCCCAGCACCGCTCTCCCTGCCCCACCCATCCCTGCCTCCCACCCTCCATCCCACACCCTTTGGCTTTGTCCATGTGTCCTTTACACATGTTCCTTGATGATCCTTCCCCTATTGTCTCCCATTATCCTTCTCCCCTCTTGTTACTGTCTGTTTCTTCTTTATTTCAATGTCTCTGGTTATATTTTGCTTGCTTATTTCTTTTGTTGATTAGGTTTCATTTGTAGGTGAGATTATATGGTATTTGCCTTTCACTGCCTGGCTTATTTCACTTAGCATAATGCTCTCCAGATCCATCCATGCTGTTGCAAAGGGTAGGGGCTCCTTCTTTCTTTCTGCTGTGTAGAATTCCATTGTGTAAATGTACCACAGTTTTTTGATCCACTCATTGACTGATGGGCACTTAGGTTGCTTCCAGCACTTGGCTACTGTAAACTGTGCTGCTATGAACATTGGGGTGAACAGATTCTTTTGAATTGGTGTTTCAGAATTCTGTAAGTATTCTAAGGCCCAGCTGATCAGAAAATCCCCCTCCTGTATTTTCATGTTGTCATTCAAGTTCTTTCGCAAATCTAGAAAGGCTGATCTTCCCCAAGGTCCAAATATGCAGTTCCTTTTTATCAGCAAAGGCCATATTTTTCACAAAGATTTTCATGCTTATTCAAAAGAAACTGGTTTATCAATCCCTTCTCTGAACTGTCAGAAAGGTTATACATAAATATTACACAATTCCATCTTTCTTGAGCCACCAATATTGGTGGCATAAATCTGTCATTATCAAAAACACCTTATACACTCCAAAAATAAGAAATTGTTTCTGATATACACAGTTCCTGGTATAAGGTAGATACTTAATACATGTGTGCTAAATAACCATAAATTTGCCTGTTGTTTAGAACAAATAAAAGTAGTTCAAAACTGATTTCTTAACTCACTCCTAGATTTACCAGAATTATTATTAAATAATTTATACTAATTGTGCCTATACCAAGACATTTTTAGGAAAATAACATTAGACACCATTTCGTTTACAAATACCCTTGTCCTAATTTCTTCAGTGCCTTGAACACTTGTTAAGGTAGAGAAGGTTGTGGTCAACGCACTGAGGTCAGTCAAGAGAAAAACAAGAACCCAAACTTTCTCAAGCCACCACAAATCCCATGGGAGCCTCTTTTATTTCTATTTAAAAATAAAAATCAACTTTGAAACATGCAATTCCATACCATTTCTTAGTTTAATGTTTTCAGTCTCAGATGTCTACAGCTTTAATAGAAATCCCCCAAAAGGAACACTACCGTGTCTGGAGCTTTCAGTGGGGGTACCACATGTCGTGATACGCTGTCTAGAACCCCCCTTCATGACAAAGGTGCATAGCCCACCAGCTGCCAGGACTATTGGCTTCTGCCAGTTCACAGCTGTGTCTCTTCCTGGGAATTGCCATCACTCAAAGGGATGATGCCTCACCTGTGATCACACCCCTCCCCCAAGGATGCTCTATATGCAATGACTGGTGAAAGGTGAGGTACCAAGGCCTATTTGGAAAAACTCTGAAGGTCCATCCCAGCTCCAGAGCTCCTTGTGAGACTAGCCTCTATTGTCATCGCACCAGAATTCAATTTCCCCTTACACTTGCAGCTTCCCTCAAGCCCTCATAGATTTTGCTCTTAGACCACATTTGAAGATACCACTTGCATGCACATCTTCCATCAAAGATCTATATCAAGGGAACACAGTCTAAGACAATGAAAGAAAAACATGATTAAGTCAACAGTATGTTAATATACTTTGAAAAATAAAAGTTTTAAAATTGCTTTTTCACATACAATAAAAAATCAATTAATTTTAAGATAAATACCAGAATGAAATTACTTTGTAAATGTTCACTAAGAGGATTCTCATGCATGGTGCTTTAATTTCCAATTTCTGACTCTTATACTGTATGAGCAAAAGCTGCATAAATGCCTATCGGTCTAATTCATACACAGGCACAACCATCAAACAAGTGGAGTGACATCTAATCAAAATATGAAAAACTGATATAGTGATATTGAATTACTTTCCAAGATATTCTGACATGAATAAAGATGCTAGCAATATGTATTTTATACAAAAAAAAAAATCAAGAAAACAAAAAATATTTTACTAAATCAAAGCTATCATGAAAGGTGTGGGGGAACTTAAAGAATGAATTATTTTTTTATTTTCCACATTCTTTCTTTTACCCCACCAGGCTGTTTTCTGCCGAGTAACAGTCACTAGTGTTCTTCCCATTGTTAAGTTTATTTACATTTTTGTGCTATTCTCCTAAATTTTGTTTCATTTAATTTTTTTAAATGGGAGCAATATGTACCAGGCTATAAATAATTTACATATATTGGAAAAAATAAATGATGAGGAGATTTTATGATTGTATAAAAACTCTTTCAGCAATACCAGACATCACTGTTTGCCAAGAAAAGAAAGAAGATAATTTTCAGTGAAAGGTATTTACAGTTATTTAAGAAATAATTATCTTATATACTTATTTTAAGAACCATAAGTTTGTTCATAAAAGCACTAGTAAAAACAAAGTAGAAAAACAAAATCTATTGTTCCACTGTACTGTTGCTGCAAACTGCCCCGACCGTGGCAGATGAGCACAGATGTTTGATGCAGAAGCTTATCAGTTCTGACAGACCTAAGGGAAGCTTACAGAGGAGGCACAATTTGTGAGAAAGAACCTCTTGCTTTATGCAAATGCACGCAAACGCTGCTTGATAGTTCCCGGCCGTTTATGGCATCTTATGTCAGGCTCAGGCACTGATTGCTGTGCTGCAGCATAGAGAGCATGATCATGTGTATTTCAGCATGTCCTTCATTCTGTTGTATTAAAATATGCAAAAAATGCATAAGAGGAGACTAACAGAGAAGAAAAGATATACTATGTGGCCTTGGGTTTAACTTTAAAAATGACAATCATTGATAGAAACAATAGTGCGATCTTATGAACCCAGAGATGATCTTCCTATCATAGCCCCGCTGATGACAAACAAGTTATTCTTGCTCGATCTGAGATGAATATAAGTGTACAAAGTATAGGCGGCTAGAATTCAAATATTTCTCTTCCCACTATAGTAGCATGGTTAAACATACACGCACACATACACCCAACAACCGAAACAGAATTTAGAATTACACCATCCAAAACTGGCAGGCTGTGAGTTCAGTGATACCAGGCAGAGAATGTTTAGAAAATGATGGAGACTTAGATGGCATAGGGTGTTGCATTAATTCCTACAAAAAAAAGATCCTTTTAAATTTTTGAATTGGAAATGGTGAGGTAAGAGAGGTTAATTCCCCCATGACATAATGAACCTCCTAATAGAGAGAGAATTGCTCAAATTTGTGACATAAAATATCACAACAGTATGGCCGTGAGACAGCGAATTATTTAGGAGTGAGACTATAGGAGACTCCAGCTCTAGACTATCGTGTTCTCTATCATTCTGTTCTAGCAGCATCCATAGTTCTTCCAAAGACCTAGATTTCTTGGCTTGACAATTAACTTTTAGAAGAAGACATTGTTGAACATGGTGCTGATTTCTCTTCTTTGTGATTTAACACTTTAGCTCTTGGCCAAAGAAGTCACTAGAAGATCCATGTGACCCATGTGTTGGTAAGCAGTGAGTAAAGCCGTAATGTAAAACAGGACAACTCTGAAAGTCTGAGCCCTCCCTGCTCTCTCCACCCTCGCCTTCTTTGATGCCCTGACCTCATCTTTGTTTGAGGCCTAATAAATTTAATATTGAGTCAGTCTTAAAAAATACAGGCTGACTTATAACCCTTTAAGATGTCTCTAAACACACTATTTATTTATGTATGTATGTATGTATGTATTTATTTATTTATTTATTGGGTTGACACTGGTTAACAAAATTATACAGGTCTCAGGTGCACAATCCTAAAACACATCATCTGTACACCATGTTGTGAGTTCACCACCCCAAGTCAATGCCCTGACCTCTTGGCTGGTTGACTGGTTTAACAGCCTAGTGGCTGGTCTCCCTCCCTCTATTCTGTCTACTCTACCTCCCAGTTCATCCTGCATAATTTTAATAGCTTTAATCACTTTGTAAAGAATTTCCTGTTTGTACATTTATTCTTTTTTCTGAGAAATAACTTATTGAGTGAAGAAATTATACTTTCTCTACCTGTATTCCTACATCCTATTGCTGGATGCATGAAAAGCATAGTTCCTTGAATTGTCCATCAATAACTGGGAAGTGAGGACCTGGACAGTATGCTGGAGAGGGAATAAACTGGAAAGGACAGAGCAAGGTGGAAGATCAGCATTCCACTGACTGGGCTTTACACTTCGCATCTCAGAGCCTAGCACAGAGTGGGTATTAAAAGAAATTATGTTAGGAGAAGATGGCAGCAAAGTAGGTGGGAACTGAACCCACCTGCTCCTGCATCCAACTGGGACACCTAGCCAATCTTCTGAAGGACAAAGTGAACAGCCAACAGAATCCCAGCTTATATAAAGTTTGGAGGCCAAAGATTGCAGAGGATGTTGAAAAACAGACTAAGAAGATTGTGTAGAGATGGTAAGGTCCCTGGGGCCTGTGTGGGGACCAAGGCTGCTGCGGTGCCTGGCCTGGTGCTGGGTGCCAGGACAGTGGCTATCCAAGGAGTTTGGAGGAGAGTTGGATCAGCAATTGTAACTTTGTAGTTCCCTCCCCTCCCAGAGCAGGGAAGGCAGTCCCTCAACAAGAGAGACCTGGATGCTTAAAGTCACTGGGGGGAATAAAGATGCAGTGGGAGATGCACAGAGGTGGTGTTCCCCCACTGGGACTGTGGTGACCAGCTGGGATGGTACCAGAGAAACTGGGGAGCCAGGTGACACCTGGAGATAGGGAAAGAAGTGGATCATGACGGACCCTGACCCGGATAGTCTCCGGACTGGTCAGAGAGTTGGGCTGTGTAACAACAGTGTGCTGGATAACAACAAAAGGCAGGTGCTGGATAACAACAGTGGGCGTAAGCAAGAGGAATTGACTCAAAAAAAGGCTCTCAGCCACTGTTTAAGGAACTGTAACACTGCCCCGGGCTGGTGAAGAGGGAGCAGGAGGGGCACGATTTGCTCCAAATCAGAGTACCTCATGGACTGATCCAAGTGGGGCAGCAGGGGCACTGAGGGGTAGCAGTTCCCAAAGAGAATTAATTTAATAGGGAAACTAAACTGCCCTGAAGGGACTTTTCGAGTGTGCAGCACCCAAACCAGCAAAGAGGAAGAGGGTGAGAGTTGTTCCCACTCAGTGCATCTCAGGGTCTAATCAAAGGGAGGCACAACTGGGTGGATCAAAGGCGCCAGCTTGGTGAATATGGACAGTGGGGGTCGTGCAGCACTCTGAGATCTTGGGCTGTAGGCTGAGCATCTGTGAATATTGGAGCCCAGATCAAGGCCCCAACACAGAACCACAGGAAAGGAAAAAAATGGAACCCAGTCCCCTTCTGCCTGCAACATCCAGGAAGACCAGCAAAACCTGCATGATGAGTTCAAAGTCAGCAGGAGGTGGGTTCTTTTTTTCTTCCAAGTGTAAGACAATAAGACCTGGAGTTGTGAAAGGATCAAAGATGGATCCAGAGAGAGATCAGAAGACTAATGCCAACAACTGAGACAAAATTCACTTCTCTATCCTAGAGAACTTGCATTTTATTTACTTTTTATTTTTATGTTTTTGTCATTATTATTTTTGTTATTATTTTATTTTTTTAATTTCTCTTCCTCCCATGTAGTTTTCTTTGCTTGATTTCACTGTTTGGTTTTCTTTGTTCTCCTTTCATATTGCATTTTAATTTCTCTTCCTTCACTTCACTTGTATTCCTATAACACACTACTGTTGGTCTTTTACTTTTTATTCTTTTTCAAATCATATATCTCTTTTCATATTATTGTTGCTCCCATTCCCACACAGTACTCTTCCCTGGTCTTGGTCCATTTTACTATGTTCCTGAGCTTCATTACTGTTGTGGTTAACTTTATTCTCTCACACACTATGCCAAGTTTCTATCCCTCACTCTCACTATATCTCACCATCTAACTTAGCATAAGCACTTGCTTTCTGGAGTCAGCTTACATTGTTTTTCCCTTCTAACAAGAGTCTTACCTCTTTTTCACCTTTTAAAAAAGGTGGGTAGTTGGATGAAATATCACAGTTAGTAGTGAACTTCTCCAAAGGATCTCCTATCTGTTCTCCACTTGTTTGTACTTTAAATCCCCTAGAATAATCTACTACTGTCATAATCCACTCCACCTTCACCCTGCCCCAGATCACATACAAGATAAGATGGGAGTTGTGAACACCAGTAAACCTGCTGGAGGAGAGAACCCACCAACAAAGGAGCCACCAATGGGTAAAACCCAATTACAACAAGAGAGCCTACTCAAATGGAATAAAAAGGGCAACCCTAGAGCATCCAGTCAAGGAGATCAAAGAGACTACACCACTGGATCCCACAGAACTCCTACCATAGAAGTTCACCCTAAAAAGACAGCTAGCAAAGCAGAGCATCAGGAAGTACAGAAACAAACAAAATAGACACCTAAAATGGGCAGACAAAGAAAAAACCTGGAATCAAAACCAATGGAAGACTCCCCACTACAAGAGCTAAATGAAATGGAGGCAAGCAAACTATCAGATATAGAATTCAAAAGGATGGTTGTAAGGATGCTCAAAGAACTCACAGACAACTACAAAGAACTGAGTGGAAACTACAAAAGGAAATAGGAAGTATAAACAAGAATCAGAAAGAAATGAAGAATACAATTTCTGAAATAAAAAAAAAACACTAGAAGGAATTACAAGCAGGCTGAGTGAAGCAGAAGACTAAAGTAGTGAGCTGGAAGACAAAGTAGAAAGAAATATCCAGGTAGAGCAGCTGCATGAAAAAAGACTCAAAAAGAATAAGGATAGTTTAAGGGAATTCCCAAACTCTTTCTATGAAGCCAGCATCATCCTAATCCCAAAACCAGATAAAGACACAACAAAGAAAACTTCAGGCCAATATCTCTGATGAACATAGACATTAAAATCCTCAACAAAATATTAGCAAACCACATCCAGCAATATGTTAAAAAGATCATACACCATGATCAAGTTGGATTCATCCAAGGGATGCAAGGATGGTACAATATCTGCAAATCAATAAATATATTACATCATATAAACAAAAAGAAAGACAAAAATCACATAATCATATTGATAGATGCAGAAAAAGCATTTGATAAGGTGCAGCACCCATTTACGATAAAAACACTCAGCAAAGTGGGAATAGAGGGAGCATTCCTCAATATCATGAAGGCCATATATGAGAGACTGATAGCCAACATCATACTCAATGGGCAAACACTAAAAGCTTTCCCACTAAGATCAGGAAAAAGGCAAAGATGCCCACTTTCACCACTCCTATTCAACATAGTACTGGAAGTCCTAGCCACAGCAATCAGACAACAAAAAGAAATAAAAGGCATCCAAATTGGAAAAGAGGAAGTAAAACTGTCACTGTTTGCAGATGACATGACAGTGTACATAGAAAATCCTATAGTCTCCACTGAAAAACTACTCGACCTAATAAGTGAATTTGGCAAAACAGCAGGATACAAAGTCAATATTCAGAAATCAAAGGCAATTTTGTACACCAACAATGAAATATCAGAAACAGAAATCAGGGAAAAAATCCCATTTGATATAGCAACAAAAAAAGTAAAGTGCTCAGGAATAAACCTAACCAAGGAGGTAAAAGACCTGTACTCAGAAAACCGCACAACACTGAAGAAAGAAATTAAGGAAGACACAAAAAAATGGAAGCATGTACCATGTTCATGGATTGCAAGAATTAACATCATCAAAATGTCCATACTACCCAAAGCAATTTATAGACTCAACGTAATCCCTACTAAAGTACCAATGACATATTTCACAAATATAGAACAAACATTTCAGGAATTTATATGGAATCATAAATGACCCCAAATAGCTGCAGCAATTTTGAGAAAGAAAAACAAAGTAGGAGGGACCACAATACCAGATATCAAACTGTATTACAAGGCTACTGTAATCAAAACAGCCTGGTACTGGCATAAGAACAGACACACAGACCAATGGAACAGAACAGAGAGCCTGGAAATAAACCCAAGTCTCTATGGTCAATTAATATTTGACAAAGAGGGAAGAAGCATAAAATGGAATAAAATAGCCTCTTCAGCAAATGGTGTTGGGAGAGCTGGACAGTTACATGCAAAAAAATGAAACTCGATCACCAGCTTACACCATACACAAAAATAAATTCAAGGTGGATAAAAGACTTAAATATAAGTCATGACACCATGAAAGTCCTAGAGGAAGACATTGGCAGGAAAATCTCAGACATTCCATGTAGAAATATCTTCACTGATGTGTCCCCTAAAGCAAGGGACATAAAGGAAAGAATAAACAAATGGGACCTCATCAAATTAAAAAGTTTCTGCATGGTTAAGGAAAACAGCATTAAAATGAACAGAGAACCAACTATATGGGAAAACATATTTGCCGATGACACCTTGGGCAAGGGTTTGATCTCCAAAATATATAAAGAACTCACATGACTCCACTCCAGGAAAACAATTCAATTAAAAAACGGGCAAAGGACTTGAACAGACACTTCTCCAAGGAGGACATACAGAGGGCCCAGAGACACAGGAAAAGATGTTCAGCATCACTAGCCATCAGAGAGATGCAAATTAAAACCAAAATGAGATACCACTTCACATCGATCAGAATGGCCATCAAAAACAAATCAACAAACAAGTGTTGAAGAGGATGTGGAGAAAAGGGAACCCTAGTGCACTCTTGGTGGGAATGCAGACTGGTGCAGCCACTGTGGAAAACAGTATGAAATTTCCTCAGAAAAGTAAAAATGGAAGTACTTTTTGACCTGGAAATTCCACTGCTGGTATTATACCCTAAGAATCCTGAAACACCACTTCAAAAGAACCTGTGCACCCTAATGTTCATAGCAGAACAATTTACAATAGTCAAGCGCTGGAAGCAACCTAAATACCCACCAGTAAATCAGTGAAGTAAAAAACTATGGTACATTTATATAATGGTATACTACACAGCAGAAAGAAAGAAGGAACTCCTACTCTTTGGGAGAGCATGGGTGGACCTGGAGAACATTATGCTAAGTGAAATAAGCCAAGTGGAGACAGACAAATACCATATGATCTCACCTATAAGTGGAACCTAATCAACAAAACAAACAAGAAAGTAAAATATAAGCAGAAACATTTAATTAAAGAACAAACTGACAATAACCAGGGGGCAGGGAGGAGAGGAATAGTGGGGAAAAATAGAAGAAGGTCCATCAGGGAACATGTATAAAAAACACATGCACAAAGCCAAAGGAGTTAGGTTTGAGGATGGGAAGCAGAAATGAGTGGGGAGGGGGCTGTTGTTGGGTGAAAATGGAAACAACTGTACTTGAACAACAATAAAAAAATCAGAAACATACACACAAAAAATTATGTCAAATTAATGAATAAGAAGAGGAGTGGTTTACCAATAGAAGCTTTTCTATTATAAGAACTAGAGTGTCTATTGTCTGAAATGCTCTGACAGTAAATGTGTTGGTTCCATTAGTAAAGTGAGCAGAGTTACATTGCTCCCTTTTCCTGGACCTCGCTCCTTCATTAGCCCCAGGAGCTCGGTGTCTGCAAATAGCTCCCTGGGTGTGTAAGCCCCCACCAGCCTTTTGTCCCTTCCAAGCCTACAGAGATACGGACTTACCCTGTTTGCCATTCATTTAACAGAAGTTAATATATTTACTGATTTGATGCAAAGTGTAAGTGGATAGTGATTAAATCACAATTACTCCCACCCCTCCCAACAAACTTTGCATTTTAGAAGAAGATTTAATTCCTCATCACAACATGGGCCTTGTGAACTTGGTTTCCAGCCTCATCTGGTAGGGCTTTAGATGCCCTTTGCTGCCCATCCCATCCAACCTCTAAAATTTGATCTCACTTCTCCATCAAGAAAACTCACATTAATCCTTGTTACCTTCTGTCCCCATCTAGGTGAGATTCAGTGTGCAAAACTGTATAAACTGACCTCTCACCCACCAGTCAAAGAGATTCCCTTTAAAGGCCTGTGGTCCAACCTGTGGCCCATGGGCTGCCTGTGGCCCAGGATGGCTATGAATGCAGCCTAACACAAAATCATAAATTTACTTAAAACAGTATGAGATTTGTTTGTTTTCGTTAGTGTTTGTGTGTTTAATGGGTGGCCCAAGATCACTCTTCTTCCAGTGTGGCCCAGAGTCGCCAAAAGTTTGAATCTCTGGAAGAGATTCCCCTTAAAGCGATATTGTAGGACAATTTATTAAGCTTTTTTTTCCTTCAATTTTTGTCTAATTACTTAAAGGTAGGCAAGGCTTGCCTCCCCTGTAACAAGATGAATATTATATAATAAGGACTAGGTGCTATTCTTCTGTTTGGTCCCCTTTGTGTTGCAGTGCTGGGTACATGGTAGATTCTGAACTAGATTGTTTAAGTAACCCCTGCACTGCAGAGCTGTGGGGATCAGGAATACCTGGAACCTTAGAATCTGATCTTACTGAACACATTTAATAGGCTCTGAGTTCCAGATAACCAGGCTCCCTCTCAGGGCATACCTTGACTGATATAACCATCTGGAAATCAATTTTTAAATTTCTCTGTGCAGTAGAGTTGAAATGAAAGTTCGAGTGCAAAACTTAAATGTCTTTAATATGATAGCAGTTATTAAATATTTAAGTTTGAATTAAACTGATATTTGTGCAGTCATAAGTAGGCTGTTAAAACTAGGAAAATGAGCTCTGAGTTTCATCTCAGCTCAGTGTTGTCTCCAGCTTCACTGCTTGAGAGTTTAGAGACCAAGTAAGGGTATTAAAATATGTCTCAATTCTCCAGGCAAACTATTCCTTCCGTAAATTAGATATAAGGATTTGGAGACTTTAATGGGTAGCCAATTCTTCTATTTATATATTACAAATAAGGAATTGGACTCTTTGAGACTCAGGGAGAAAAATGGAAGAACATACAATGATGGCTTCCAGGATTGAGTAAATATTGAAAAAGAACATATTTTTCTTCACTTTCCCACCCTCAGCCTCTGGGGTCCTTCTTCCAGAAGCTGATCTGCTAAACTGCAATCCTATTGCCAGAGGGCTGCTTCCCACAAGCACTGTACCTCTCATGTCTTCACACCTTGACTTCTGACCTTTTTCTTTGTGAAATGCTCTCCTGGGATGTTCTCTCTTCCTTTATTCTCCTGGACAACTCCCACTCAGCCTTCAAGACTCAGTTAGGTTGTTATCATCTTCAGGAATCTTTCTCCATGTCCTCCTCCTGGCTCTTCTGCTACCCAGAATAAACAACTGACTTCATGTATAGCAGAACTATTTTGCTATTATTTATGCTTATAAGTTTATCTATGATTTTTTTGAGTT
Source organism: Macrotus californicus (assembly GCA_007922815.1). Taxonomy (NCBI): domain Eukaryota; kingdom Metazoa; phylum Chordata; class Mammalia; order Chiroptera; family Phyllostomidae; genus Macrotus; species Macrotus californicus. The sequence goes on from VMDR010016646.1 coordinate 14,082, forward strand.
AGGGACTCTTTCAGATTCATCACCTAACAGTGCCTAGCACACAGTAGGCGCTCAGTAAATGATAGCTGAATGGGACAAAGCAAAACTTCCCATTTACTTTCAATGTCTTCTATTTCTCACTATTTTTCTCCTAGTTAGAGCCTCTATCTTTAGAGTCCAGTAATTGGGTGTGACCCCTGACTGCCAGGGCACTCATCAAGACTCCCAGAAGACCTTGCCCTGACCTCCTGTGCCTGCTTGGCTTCTCATGCACATTTTCATCTCACCAATGATAAGAAACTTAATGCTTTCCTTGTTCACAGCCTTGATTTTGCAGATGACCCAGACTCACACAATGTCACCCAAACAGTTGGTGATTCTACTGAATATAGAGCCCAGTTCTACTGTTTTAAATTCCAAACTTCACACTCTGCACATTGCTTTTGCTTTGTCCTATTTCCTCAAGACTGGCTGGATTATTTAATATGTAATATCCTAGTACATCAATGAGCTGGACTACTCCAAAAGAAATAAATCTTTGCTAATAGTAGAAATATCAGTAATCATCATGAAAAATTTATATAAAGGTATTGATAGATCATGATTACACCTCAAACCACATCAAGTTGGCGAATTCCTACTTTATACCTAATATCATTCTGTGTTTACAGAGACCTTGATGAAGATGGATGGCAAAAACATTCTGTGCTTCCCTGGGGAGGTTGAGATTGGGAATAACAGATTCTGTAATAAAATGGAGAGGAAGTGATTTGTGAAATAAGATCTTCAATAAAAAAAGACCTGAGAACATCTTCTGAAGAGGTTAGTGTTTAAGCACAACAATTTGAAGGCAGCGGGATGCCAGAAATGCTGGTCAAACCTAGGAAGACAGAGGAGAAGAATTTCAACAGCTAAGAAAGCTGGTTCTTTTGTCCTATGAGCACCCAAAAAACCAAGATATAAGGCCTGGAGCTGAATGTGCTGACACTGTATTTTTAAAAAATTTATCTTGGTATTAGTTGGACCATTTTACAAAGAATACAGCAAAGATATTTTCTGTAACAAGGCTCACTAAAGGAAAAACAGAATTCTTCCAAGAGTTCTTTTTATTTTCTTGGCCGAATTTTACTTCAGGATCCATTTTTTATTAATAGAATGGCTATCACCCAGAGAATGTCGCTGGAGGAATGGATTCCATGCTGTGCTTCATAAGTGTGTCTGCTTCAGCCTCAGAATCTGATGAGGTTATGCAAGACAATGACACTGGCAAAACTTATGCTATTTATATGGGTGTTATATCCCCATATTTGCAGAAATACCTACCCACCTATGGAAAACACTTTATGCTAAACAGCTTGCCTATACACGTAAATTATCCCCAACAAGAGAATGATTTTTTCCAGTCTTGAGAATTCGTGTCAAGGGCAAAAATTATAGATGCTGTTGTACATTGCAAAATGGCCCGAGGTTCTCTATAGCCCCTTTTACCAATAGGTGGAGTCACTTTTCTCACTCCTCAAATCTGGGAAGCCTTGTGACTTTCTTTGACTAATAGAGTGCATCAGTAGCAACGCTATATGATTTCTAATCCTGTGCCTCAAGAAACTTTGCTGCTTCTTCTATTATGCTGGAAACTCTTCTACTATGTGAACAGGCCCAGGCTGGCCTGCTGGTTCATGAAAGACCACATGGAAAGAGGCCCCAGCCCTTCCAGCCATTCCATCCAACTGGGCTGGGAGATTCAGATTCATAATGTGTAATAAGTACCTATTGCTTTAAGCCATCAAATTTCAAGGCGGTTTGTTTTCAACAAAATCTATATGATAGAGATGCTTTCCTTTGAATTTACTGGTTGGTTTCTGGATGAGAGCCAAGTCTAGCCTGATGTATATGTGTGCCAAATAGCTTTTGTCTTGTGGGCGTTTTTATTTGTTTGTGATTTCCAGGAATCTACAACATGGAAGAAACCTCGGCCAGTTGCCAGGCCACATAAGCACTCCCAGCAGCTTTGGGTCCTCAAGTATGTATTGAAGGAGGCAGAACAAAAGGGCAGCTAATCACCCTTATTATTAAAGTGGGTTCTTCCTGGAGGAGCAGGGCATCAGCTTCCAAATCACAGGATTTCTCAAGCACACAAAAAAGTTGTTTGATAAAATGCATCCTTAGGTGTAACTACACATTTATTTTTGGTCAAATTTCAAATTTATTATCGTTCAAGGCAAGAATATTCCTTGGAGATCAGTCTTCCCAAGTCAATTTTATATAAACTACTTAAATTAAGATGAGTGAATACCTCAGTGTTAGTCCAAATATACTTTTATATTCATAAGGTTATCTAGAAACTGCTCATTTAGTGTTTTGTGGTGCTTATCCTAGTTGAGACCAGATGGAACAGAGAGAATCATGTGACAGCATCCACAGTGATGGCCAGGGGGTCTTCTAGGATTGGTGAATGGCAACTGATGGAAAAGTATTTGCAGTCTGGAAACACTGTTGAACATTGTTATAGATTTAGTTATCTACGAAGGAAAGATTTAAATTTAAAAAAAAGCAAACTACTTGATATATGGCTAGAGGAAAATGGAGAAAAACTCTAAACTCTATTTTCTCATTTTTTAAAACTATTTGAAAACTAATCCATTACTAAGCACATGCAGAGGTTTACTCAAAATTTACCGACATACTAGTAAAACAATGTACTCTTTCACAGAAAATAGGATCTGGATTAAACAGTTATATGCTATCGAAACCAGTCTGGGCCACAGGGTTTTTTAAATCTTTAAATTAACCATTTGAATGAATCTCTAATTTTTTCTTGAATCATATATGTCATTTATCTTCTGAGAAAATTGCAGATTGCGCCAGGTTTTTGGAACTCTTAGGAACAGTGCCCATAATTATCAGAGCTCTTCCTGAGCTCTTTTGATTGGACTGTGCTTTAGAAGACTTTTTCCATGATAAACATGGAAGTTCTCTGAGAAGGTAATTGAGGATACACTTGGAGAAATAACTGTGGATTAAAGACTTTTGTTATCAGACACTGTTCTAGAACTTTAACATACCTTACTCATTTAAGCACCACCACATCACTATGTAAGAAGCACAGTAATGTATCTTCTGTTTTAGGTGAGGAATTAGAGACTCAGAGAAGTTGGTGATTTTCCCATTGTCTAACATTTTATAAAGTGTGCAGTCAGGATTCACCACCTCCACTGCAAAATCCCACCTCATTAAAACCACTATCATCTTTTATCTGAACTACTACGACCTACCCTACTTCCATTTTTCCCCCATAAAGTCATTCTCTACATTGTAGCCAGACTAGCCTTCTCAAGTCACGAATGATGTCCTATCAGTCCAGAATGAAACCCTTGAGTGGTTTCCCATAACTAGCAGAATAAAACCCAAAGTCATTTCCAATGGCCTGTGAGATCTCCCGTCCCCTGCCCCCCTAACTCTTCTGCTGTGATTCTCCTCAAAATGGCCTTTTTCAAAGCCCTCTTACTTTTTAACTTAGTTACCTGCCTAAGCTATTTTCATTTTCCCTACATCTTCATGTGCAGTATGAATCTCTTCACTTTTATCTCCCCACTTACTATCAATCCCATTGCCCTATGTAATTTTCTTATAATACAATTTAATATATAAATAACAATAATTATTTATTTGGTACATATGAAGGGGGACCCAGAAAAAACTGGCATTATCTTCTGAAGGGTAGGCCCCTGATAGTACAAGCTTCCCCAGCTGCATGAGTGTTCTAGGAGCCCATCTGTATCAGTGTACCAGCTGGCATTGCTGTGAGAGGCTGCACCCAGCTTTAGTGAACTTCTTCTGAGGACTCTTTCAACACATTTTCCCATTGCACGACGGGGGATTTAAGAGCACACCTGCCCACACTGTGCTGAATGTTCAGCAGTTTTTTATCAAAAGTGGTATAACTCCTGTGCCCCACCCTCCCTATTCACCTGCTCTCACCCCACGTGACTTTTTTTTGTTTACCCAGATTGAAAAAGTCCTCAAAGGGAAACATTTTGCCAAAGTGGAAGAGGTGAAACAAAAAACCTCAGAAACTCTAAAAGGCATAAAACTTTATGGGTTCAAGAACTGTTTTGAGTAGTGGAAAAAATGTCTTGATAGGTGTACTGCATCAAATGGAGAGAACTTTGACTATGACTGAAGTTTAAACACGTGAGAATAAATACACAATTTTTATAAATAAATTCTAGTGTTTTCGGGGTCCCTCCTTGTATCTTTCTTGCCTCACTAAAATTTAAGCTCCAGCTCTTTTCTAGCACTTAGAACAATGTCCAGCCCAAAGAAGGTGGTAAATAGAATTGTTCTATAAATAAACTAATTCATACAGTCATACCGAAAGTGAATTGAAGGTAATCATCCAGATCTTTTCCCATCTATCTTGTCACTTCACCTGAAGGTAATAAAACCACATAAAGGGAGTCATTTAAAAACATTCCTCCTCACTAAAAAATACATGTGTTTTCCTAAGTATACAAAAGAAAAATCTTTTAAAATACTTTCTCCACACACACACAAAATATAAAAATGAGCTTAAAATGTACAGACCCCCTACCTCTGCAGTTAAAACTGCAGGTTCTGGCATCAAACCAACTGCATATGAAGACTTACTCTCTCATTTACAAGCTGTGATCTTGGAAACATTACACAATCTCTCTTGTGGATCAATTTCCTCACATTACAAATGTAGATTCCAGCAGTACAACCTCACAGAATAACTGTAAAGAGTAGATTTATGCATGGCATAATATTGATAGTATACTGGTAAACCACCTTTAAAACAAACAAATCAAAAATAAACCCTTACTTATAGTGTTTGCCAATTTCCATGGTGCAAATACTCCCATCATGGTTGATTTTAAGCTACCCATGTTTTAACAACCGGTTTTTGAAAATCTTGAGTATTTACAAAACACCTCTCTGGAGGCTCTTGAGTATTTAAAAAACACCTCTCTGGAGCCTCTACAAGACAGTTCTAACCCACTACTGATAATGCTTAACTACTAAGCAAGACCTATTCTACTAAAAAAGGCAAACGAAAAAAATTAATACAATATCATATATTAAATGCAAAGTGTCCACTTTAATTGTTAGCCAGCTTAGTACATATATAGAGCTTACACTTGCCATCCCAAAAGCCAAGAATATGGAAACATTGACTATAAATATCATATCAAACCCTCCATGAGTGTTCTTAACCTGCCATATCCCTTAAATTTCCTGGTTTTGGCTCCATTTCCCATTCACTACCCTGATTTTCAAAGTTAGCTGTGTGTGTGTTTCCTGACTTTCAAGGCTCATCATCCTTTAAAGAGTTTGGCTTATTATAAGCATGCTTCTTTTCTCTGTGGTGGACTAACCCTTCTACCAGTGTACTAACTCTGATTCAAGTACATTGGATCAAACTGTCAGCTCATATTCAGCCACTAGCCCCCAAAGTAAATCTCCCGAGTTTCTGTTAAGAAGAAAAGTGACTTCTGGCCAAGATGGAGGTGTAGGTAGATACACTGTGCCTCCTTGCACAACCAAAAGAAGGACAACACAAATTTAAAAACAAAAAAACCCAGAATTGCCAGAAAATCAAACTGGAAGTCCGACAACCAAGGAGTTAAAGAAGAAACATTCATCCAGACCAGTAGGAGGGCCAGAGATGGGCAGACGGGTGGAGAGGACTCACAGCAAAGCAGCAGCTGGCGGACTTGGTGGGGCTGTGGATTGCACACTGTGTGGTCCTACATTCATGTGCAGATAGACTGGGAGGAACAACTGGGGAGTGAGACAGACCTTGCAACCCAGGGTTTCAGTGCAGGGAAATAAAGCCTCAAAGCCTCTGACTGAAAACTCCTGTGGGGTTGAGGTGGCAGCAGGAGAAACTCCCAGACTCACAGGAAAGTTCCTTGGAGAGACCCACAGGGTCGTAGAACATATGCAAGTCCACCCACCCAGGAATCAGTACCAGAAGGTCCCAATTTGATTGTGGGTAGTGGCAAAAGTGACTGAAAACTGGCAGAGAGCACAGCAAGTGGCACTGTTCCCTTTCAGACCCCTCCCCCACATACCGCATCACAACGCAGCCACATGGGTTGCCACGCCCTGGTGAACACCTAAGGCTCTGCCCCTTACTACGTAACAGGCTGGATGAGACCAAAAAAAAAAAAAAGGCCCAAATGAAAGAACAGTTCAAAGCTCCAGAAAAAATACAACTAAGTGAGAAAGAGATAGCCAACCTACCAGGTGCACAGTTCAAAACACTGGTTATCAGGATACTCCAGGATCTCACTGGGTATTTCAACAGCAGAAAAAAGACCCGAATAGCAATGAAGTTTGCATTATGTGAAATAAAGAAAAAATCTACAGGGAGCCAACAGTGACAGGAAGGAAATCAGAACTCAAATCAACGGTTTGGAGCAGAAGGAAGAAAGAAACATTCAACCAGAACATAATGAAGAAACAAGAATTCAGAAAAATAGGAGAGACTTAGGAACCTCCAGGACATCTTTAAATGTTCCAACATCCGAATCATAGGGGTGTCAGAAGGAGAAGAGGAAGAGCAAGAAATGGAAAACTTATTTGAACAAATAATGAAGGAGAACTTCCTCAATCTGATGAAGGAAATAGACTTTCAGGAAGTCTAGGAAGCTCAGAGTCCCAAAGAAGTTGGACCCAAGGAGGAACACACCAAAGCACACCATAATTACATTAGCCATGATTAAAGATAAGGAGAGAATCTTAAAAGCAGTAAGAGAACAGGAGACAGTTACCTACAAAGGAAATCCCATTAGACTGTCAGCTGATTTCTCAAAAAAAACCTTGCAGGCAAGAAGGGGCTGGAAAGAATTATTCCAAGTCAT
>VMDR010016647.1:0-20955 GCA_007922815.1 Macrotus californicus
GAAGGAGGGATTATAGATAATTTTAATTTTCTTTTTTATATTTCTCTATCTTCAAATGATTTTTAAAATAATGTTTAAATATCAATTTAGAAGATTTGAGGATACCTCCATCTTTGTTAAATATAATAACCTAAAATTATATGCATATGCCAAAGATTATATTTAGACTGTAAAAACCCTTAAGTTGTATTTGAATTTTCAAAGAAGATATGCAAATCCCAGTGAAACCTTAAAAGTGATCACCTTGAACATGAAAACTGCTTCCTTATCCCAGTGTTTCAAAAGGTATCGCTTGGGAATCAGCATTTCGGGCAGACCCAACCGTCCTTCCGACTTCACAAATCCCACTGCACCACCTTGGACTCAGGAGAGGCATTCAGCGTGCCCAGTCCCAGAGTAAATGTAGACGACTGGGACCACCCACTGCGTGGGTAAGAACTGGTCTCGTTGGACTCGGCGGCAGAATCTTTCTGTTTCTCACACAGTATTTTGTGCCTCGCTCAGCGTTAGCACTTCGTATTCAAAGTGCCCAAGTGTCTCTTTGCAGCTGTTTCCGTTATTAAATTTCGTGCGGTGTGAGGGCAAAAACCACGTAGTTTCTGTGTGTTGTCCCTCCCAGCACGTGGGGCAGGACCTGCTAGGTAGTAAGACACCATGAATGTCTTCCGAATGAATAAATACAGTGCAGTCAGGTCTTACTGATCTTAACACAGGTCATACTGCGTGGCATTTAATGGTATATACGCTTTATAAATGCTTTGGTGAAATTATTTAAATTAAACAGAACCAAATTTGGATATCAGAACTTGGAGGTGGTGGAAATATGCCTTCAATCTAGTTATGATGGTCATTACCCTGAAGGGACATACATTTGTCAGACATTTTCATAGACCATTCGGCTTCCAATTTTAGATTCAGTTATGCAGAATAAGGATCAGTAGATAGCTGGTATGAAAACAGCTGTGGGACTTGAATAAATCCACTTAGACTCACTTTTGTGTTGTATCAAATGAGAATACCGCTATTCACTTGTCACACCTGGCAGGCTTTGTAGGTGTCAAATTTATATATATGTGTATATATATTAACACTGTAAATCCCTGCAGAAATGTTAGATATTATACACCAAATGCTACGCTATGTGATCTGGAAACCAGCGGTTTAAACCCAAGAGCCCTGTCTTCAGGGAATTTATAATCTAATTACAAGTATGAACTGTTCAATCTAGTAATGGGAGCAACCAGTGTGTGTTTGGGTCACAGAGCAGGAACACCACCATGACGCATGCCTCAAGGCTTCCCGTTCCTATTGTAGTCTTTAGGAACCTGCACTTTTTGCCGCTCAGGCTCTCAGACAGTTTGGAACCTTAATTTTGGTCAATTTTCACATTTGAAACAGTGACAAGGACCCTTATTGTTCTTTTTGTGTTTGTTCTGCTTTGAATAACATATAATTTTCAACAAAAATCATGGACCATAACTTTCCCTGAATTGTATTTCTCAAATTGAGACTGACTCTGGGAACAGAGGGGTAAGGAGGAGCAAAGAGACAGAGAGAGGTAGAGAGAGAGAGACAGAGAGAATATGAAGATACAGAGAGGGGGGGAAGATGGAAAGGAGAGAGGATGGAGTCTGGACCTTCTGCGAAGGTACAATTAGCATCACATCTTCCCCCATCTCCTAGGCTTGTGAAAATATTTGCTGGTCAATATATTTTCTGGGTGAGGGCCTTGTTAAATATTTTAATATCTTTGTACAAAAGGTTAAAAAGTTATAATAAACTCTCTCCAAAATCATCATCACCACCACCACCAAACCAAAATGGGAAGATTAGATTGAAGAAGTAAATCCATACAGTAATATAGAATTGGCACCCCTAAGAAATTCTGCCACTTTGGGTAAACTCAGGCATGTCCAGGATATAAATCAAATCTGCCTTTAACTTGGACAGTTTGACTTTTACCTGGAAGAACACAGAAGAAATTGCTCAGGTAATAATAGCCCAGAGGTTTATGCAAAGCAGATGTGGGGTGGGGGTGAGCAAACCAGCCCTATCCCTCTTATCTGGGCCTTGGTTTCCTATAATTTTATTGTCTAGGGAGTCCAGACCAGATTTTGGACTTGGTATAAACTTTACCCAGCATTCAACTATACAATTTTTATGTAGTTTTATGTTTAATCATCCAAGGCCCTCGCAGAATCATAGGGTGAATTTCTGGTAGCTTTTTCCCCAAATTATTCTGGGATATATTTGTATTGGCTTTTGAGCACCAGTTTTATTTGTCTGAGGGTGTAAATCAAAGAAATAATCATTTCTGGGTAGATTCAGACCCAAATACCTCCAATATAGCCCAAGTATATATATACACAGCAGTAGAATGTTTTATATTTTCGTTCATTTTTATAAAGTACTATTTGTACATCAGGGAAATGTTTAAAGCAAATCATGTTTTAGACTCAATCAGTACTATGGAGTTAAAAAAATCATACAATCTGAGAGAATATATTTAATAATTGGTGCCAATTTTTAGATGGTGGTCTTTTAAATTTTCTAAATTTCCTAATTAGGGAGTAGCAAATTTAATGACAAAGAACTGCACACAAGCAGCTAATTACAGCGGAGCACCACTGATACTGAGGAGCTAAAGAAAGGGTAACTAACATACCATCCACTTGGCCTGTTGCTATTCCGCAAAACACATCAGAGTTCAAAACTATAAGATGAAACACATTCAGCCAGCCTATTTTCCAAAGCTCAACGGTCTGTGTTTTTGAAACGCACACTAATTTAAATTTAAAGGCACACATTTAATGTTCCCCTTTGTAGGTTTTCAGCAGCAAACACACAGGGAGTCACCATCTGTTTTTAGCCTGGTTCATTACCAATTCATCCCCTGTGCTGTATTATCAGATCAAGAGGGTGGACATAAATTTGGCCACCTGGGCACTGGTGTCATTAACGTGCAGCCCAGCCACACATTCATAAAGTGGTTTTGCTCGGAGCTGCAACTCCGTAGTGCTTCCTTTTTCCATTTGATCAATGTTGAGTTTTACTCAGTAAGCTCTTAATAATGTAATTTCAGAACAAACTAGAGAACACCAAGAACTTTCAGGGATATTTGGCCTATGAATTCAGGAGAAAGTTATTTGTTTTTAGGGACAGACAAGCTGGTAGGAGTAGAATCAGAGAGAAGAGCAGACAAAGGCAGGAAAAGATACATAAAGACACACTCAGAGACAAACACACACAAGGTCCTTGCTTCTTTATTTTCATGAATGTGAATGTGTACAGATGAGTTCAGACTGTTTCAGTGTAATTCTTCTGAGTGTGGCTTATGGTCGAAAATGGGTGAGCCCACTTTCTTTCTCTTTGTTCTTTCCTTTTTTTTTTTTTAAGATTTTCCACCGTGGCTGCACCAGTCTGCATTTCTACCGACAGTGCACTAGGGTTCCCTTTTCTCCACATCCTCACCAACAGTCATTTGTTGATTTATTGTTGATTGTCGTTCTGATGGGTGTAAGATGATATCTCATTTTGGTTTGAATTTGCATAGCTCTGATTAGTGACATTGGGCATATATTCATATATCTATTGGCCATCTTTGGATGTCCTCTTTGGAGAAGTGACCATTTGGAGAAGTTTCTGTTCAGGTTTTCTGTCCATTTTTTCATTGGATTGTTTGGTTTTTTGGTGTTAAGTTGTATGTGTTCTTCATAAAGTTTGGATATTAACCTCTTATCGAATATATCATTGGCAAATATCTTCTCCCATTTGGCAGGTTGTCTTTTCATTTTGTTAATGGTTTCCTTCGCTGTACAAAAACTTCTTAGTTTGATGTGGTCCTATTTATTTACTTTTTCTTTTGTTTCTCTTGCTCAAGAAGACATATGCCCAAAAATATTACTAAGAGCAATGGCAGAGTTTACTGCCTATGTTTTCTTCTAAGAGTTTTATGGTTTTGAGTCTTAACATTTAAGTCTTGAATCCATTTTGAGTCCGTTCTTTAAATGGTGTAAGAAAGTGGTATAGTTTAATTTTTTGCAGACATCTGTCCAGTTTTCTCAACACCATTTATTGAAGGAATGTCTTCACCCCATTGTGTATTCTGCCTATTTTGTCATAGACTCATTGATTATACATGTGGGTTTATTTGTGGGCATTCTATTCCATTTCATTAATCTATATGTCTGCTTTTATGTCCTTCTGTGCTGTTTTGATACCATACCCTTGTAGTATAGTTCGATATCAGATACCTCCAACTTTGTTGTTCTTTCTCAAAATTGCTGTGGCTATTTGTAGTCTTTTGTGATTTCCAATAAATTTTAGGATAATCTGTTCTAGTTCCATGAAAAATGCCATTGAAATTTTGATATGGATTGTATTGGATATAGATTGCTTTGAATAGTATGGACATTTTAATGGTGTTAATTCTTCCTATTCATGAATATAGTATATGCTTCAATCTATTTCTATCTTCTATCTTGGTGAATCTGGTTAAACTTTTATCAATTTTGTTTATCTTTTCAAAGAACCAGATCTCAGTTTCATTGATCTTCTTTAATTATTCTTAGACTCTTATTTATTTTTACTCTGATCTCTTTTATTTCCTTTCTCCTACTGACTTTGGGCTTTGTTTGTTGCTCTTTTTTGGGTGCCTGTAGGTATAAGATAAGAATATTTGAAATTTTTGCTTGTTTCTTGAAGTGAGCCATATTGCTAAGAATTTCCATCTTAGAACTACTTGTGCTGTGTCCCAAAGATTTTGTGTTGTTTTTTTCATTTTCATTTATCTCAAGGTATCTTTTTTGGATTTCTTCCTTTAGCTCATTGTTAACCCATTCATTGTTTAGTAGCATGTTATTTAGCCTCCATGTGTTTGTATGGTTTTCAGTTTTCTTCTTGTAATAGATTTCTAGTTTCATACCATTGTAGTCAGAGAAGATATTTAATATGTTTCAATCTTCTTAAATTTATTGAGATTTGTTTTGTGGCCTAGCATGTGGTCTATCCTGGAAAATGTCCCTTGTGCATTTGAAAAGAATTCTACTGCTTTGGGGTAAAATGTTCTAAAAATAACAATGAAATCCATTTGGTCTTACGTGTTTTTTATGCCACTGTTTTGTTGGTTTTCTGTCTGCATGATTTATTCATTGCTGTCAATAGGGTGTTAAAATGACCTACTATGACTGTATTACTGCTTACCCCTCCCTTTATGTCCATTCATATTTACTTGATATAATCAGGTGATCCTACTTTGGGTTCATAAATGTTTCCAAGGGTTGTATCCTTTTGTTAGGTTAATCTTTTATCATTATGAATTGTTATAGCCCTTGCTTTAAAGTCTCTTTTGTTTGATATAAGTATTGTTATTCCAGCATTCTTTGGTTCTGTTTGCGTGAAATATCTTTTTCCATCTCTTTACTTTTGCTCTGTGTATGTCTTTCGATCTGAAATAGGTCTCTTGCAGGCAGCATAATTCTTGTTTTCTTACCCAGTCAGCCACTCTCTGTTCTTTGATATGACCATTTAACCCATTTACATTTAAAGTAATTATTGATAGACATAAAGTTATTGCCATTCTATTGTTTTCCGATTATCTTTCTAGTTCTTCACTGTTTCTTTCTTAATCTCTTGCTCTCTTTGCTTGTATGTTGATGACTTTCTGTAGCTTTGTGTTTAGGTTTCTCTCTTCATTTCTTGTATCTCTCTTGTAGATTTTTGACTTGTGGTTATCATGTGCTTCATATATCCCACGCTTGCTTATTGCAGTCTATTTTAAGTATGTGGTTGGTCAAGTTTGAACACTTTTTAAAATAACTACAACTTTTACACCTTCACTTATAGGTGTTTGTCATTATTGTTTTTAGTTTTGTGTATGTGTTTTTGTTTATCCATTAATTTACTATTGTAATTACACATGCTCTTCCTACTTTTGCCTTTTAACCTTTGTAGTAGCTTTATAGTGGTTGACATACTGTTTTTATTGTTTGCCTGTGTCAATGAGAATTTTTTTGCAATATTTTCTTATTCATATTTTTAATCATTTTTAAAATTCTTCTTAAAGAAGTTGTTTTAACATTCCTTGTGACACTGGTTTGGTGGTGATGAACTCTTTTAGCTTTTTCTTATCTGGGAAGATCTTCTGTCCTTTGATTCTAAATGATAACCTTGCTGGGTAGATTAATTTTGGTTATAGTTCCTTGCTCTTCATCACTTTGAATATTTCTAGTCAATCCCTTCTGGCCGACAAAGTTTCTGTTGAGAAATCAATTGACAGTCTATTCAGAGCTCTCTTGTAGGTAACTAATTGCTTTTTTCTTTCTGCTTTTAAGATTCTCTCTTTGTCTTTAAGCTGTGGCATTTTAATTATGATATATCTTGATGTGAGAAACTTTGGGTTCATCTTGTTAGGGACTTATGGTTTTTATTCTTCATTTTGTGAATGTAGTATATCACATTGATTGATTTGTGGATGTTAAACCATCCTTACACCCTGGAATAATTCCTACTTGATCATGATGAATGATCATTTTAACATACTATTGAATTCAGTTTGCTAATATTGCATTGAGGATTTTTATATCAATGTTCCTCAGGAATATTTCCCTGTAACTTTCTTTATTCAGTGTCCTTTTATGACTTTGGAATTGGAAATGCTAGGCTTGTATCATGAGTTTGGAAGTGTGCCCTCCTCATATTTTTTAGAAGAGTTTGAGGAGGACTGTACTCTTCAGCTCTATAATTTCTGTTTGGCACTTTTTACTTTCTCTCTCTGTTGAAATTCTCACTTTGTCACACGTTGTTCTCCTGACCTCAGTGAGCATTTTTATGGTCATTATTTAGAATTCTCTATCAGGTAAATAGCTTATCTCCATTTCATTAAAATCTGTTTTTGGAAATTTGTTTTGTTCTTTTGTTTGGAGTATGGTCCTTTGTTCCTTTACTTTCCTTGACTCTCTGTGTTGGCTTCTGCACATGAGGATAAAACAGCCATCTCTCCATCTTGACACAGTGGTCTTGTGTAGGAGATGAACCTCATCAATCTGTTTGGCCTGAGCTCTTGGTTGTCTTAAGTACTTTGTAATCGTCCAAGCTGCCTTCTTGTTCTTAGTGGCTCCCAATAGCAGAGAGTATGCCAGGGCCTATCACTAGGGGACCCTCAGGGGAGGATTTCATTTGGCTCCTAGATGCAAGCTGACTGGAAGCCAGACCCTCAGGAGGAAGCTCAGAGAATGTGTAGTTAAGCCTCTTTTAGGGAGAAACTGAGAGATGGGCATTTTTGCCTGCTCTCTTTATGATAGGCTGGGTATATACCTACTGGGCAGTTGCTTCTGAGCCAATTAAGAACTGTGTCTGTGTTAGCTACAGTCCTATGGGACTTGTGCACGCAACCTTCTTTGGGTATCAGAGCCAGGCAATTGGAAGCCCACCCCTCCACAGCAGCCATGAAAGCTGGTGTGTGAGATACGTGTATCAACTCCTTCTGGGAGATACTGGTAACTTGTAGTGGGCTACAGGGAGAAGATCAGAGAGGGAGCTGCCTGTTTCCCTGGTCTCTGGAGAGCATCAGAGGCAGCCCCTAGAGGTGTGCTAAATTAGAGGCCTGAACCTCAGGCAGCCTCTTTCCAAGTATGCAGCTGGACCTCTTTCAAGGAAAGACTGGGAGATGGGCAGTTTTGTAATTCCCTCTGCACTGTGCCCTGGGGGCATGGCCACAGGAGTGCTCCTATTCATTAACTACTGGTTCTTTTTTTTTTTTTCCCCCACTATAGTCTGTGAGTTTCCTGGAAGCAAGTCTTGTTGACTTTCAAAGCTAGGTATGTTGAGATTCCTTCTCTCAGGTGGGAGTTTTAATGTTGGGATACTCAATGTGGGGTATATATTCCTTCCCTCCCTGGGGAGAAACCAGGAGTTAGAAGTTTCCTCTGGATTGTATGGCACTGTGCTGGGGGTGGAGGGTATGGTGAGAGTGTGTCTCAGCCTTTCCTACTCATCCGATGTGGGTATTTTCTCATTCCCTCAATGTGTAGGTGTTATTTGGCAGGTTTCTGGACCTCTTTTAGTGGAAATTCCTCCCTAGGTACCTGTGTGTCCTTGGATGGAAGTGAATTCAGGACCCTTCATCTTGGTTGACCTCCCACGAACAGCATTCTATAGGTTGCCTACACTTGCTACACAGGGTAGGTTTGTGGCGAAAACCTATGAAGATTACGTGCACCTTGGCCATCTAACAACATTATAGAAATCTTTGAAAGAGTTACACAATAAATTATTTTACCATCATCCTCAGAATGCCAACTTCTTTTGTCAAAATCAGAGATGTTTCATTAAAAGTAGAGATCATTGTTCTAATTCTAATGTTACACAAATTAATTTTTCTAGTCAAGTATCATTTTGACTTTTCTGCTTTTCTTCATCGACTCTTTCAACAAATAAGTAATATAATTTCTCGATCCCAAGGAAAAGCAAACTGAGAAACAGCTTTACAGAGTAATGTCAGGCTATGTTAAGGTAACAATAATCCCAGAGTTTCAGTGGCTTGATACAATAGAGGTTTATTTCTTGCTCATGCAAAGTCTGACTCAGTTTGGGCAACTACCCAAGGCAACTCTTGTCCATGTGGTGACTTCGATCCAGGCTGCTTTCACCTTGTAGCTCTGCCTTTGTGGTCCCAGCCAAATGGGAAAAGAAATTGTGTAGAACGTACACTTGCTCTCAAGTGCCCCAGCCTTAGCGTTTCACATGATTCCCAACCAAATTCCTTTGGTTAAAGTAACTCACAAGGGTTCATCTAACTGCAAGGGAATTGAGACATCAGATGCTGCTTGCTGGTCAGAAAGGAAAGAACTAGATGTAACCGAGCACTGGAAGTTGCTGCCACATCTAGTTTTTCCAAGTGGCAGATGTAAAAAAATAAAAGCAAGCTTGGAAGAAGCATGTGTGATGGAAAAAAAAAACTTAGGAACATATTTATTTAATTCAAAAGTGTAATGCAAGTACCTAAAACTTCAGTTATCCTATTTTACACAGTGAACTCTGAAAACATATTTTTTAACACTTCCTTTGCTTTGCAGTTAAATGCCACGATTGCATGTGTCTCTGTTCGAACATGTATGCTCCTACATCAGAGAGCTGTTACCAAAGCTTCACAATAATTACAAGTTTTAAAAATCCTCATTGTTAAAAATTACAAACCTAGGGACCTGTAATTCACAAAATGCTAGTTCTGTTGTTCACTTGATATATTTTATTAAATTTGAAAGAAATGAAGGAAAATTCTTTGTAGGGTCATTGAAATAATTATTTCATCATAAATGTACATGAAATTGGTAGGTGATATGGTAACCTGAAATTAAGTATCATTATCACATTTATGTGAAGAGTAGTTTCCAAAGCTTTTAAGCTTTGACTTATTTTACATTCTTTTTACACCAAGACAATTTTCAAGGAGCTTTTAAACTATTGGTAAGTTTCACTTTTGGAGTGTACAATGAGGAAAAATATTTGAGAAGTCCAAAGTCCTTAATTATTACAGATTTTTCCTAATCGCCCTTCACTTATCTTGATATTTTTATTCTGAAACAAGGGGCAAGAGAACTAAGTGAGCCTTGAATCCCAGCCCTTGGTCATTCCTTGTGACTGCCTGCCCCTGGTTTTCTTCCCTGGACACTTTGTCGCAGTCTCTCTACTGGTGCCTCCTCCTCCTGGTCCAACATTTAAGGGTTGGTGCACATAAGGCTCTTTCTTCCCCTTGTACATTCTCTCTCGGGTCAGGTCAGCCCATGAAGTTCCTTGGCACTAAGTGCCCTCTCTCACTGATATCCCACAGATAGTGTATCTCTAGCCCTGACCTCTCCCTAAACTCCAGATTTATATCCAGTTGCCTACTTGGTATTTTCACATAAATTCCTAAGAAGCACCTCAAATTTAGCATATGAAAATGAATTATTTTTATTCTCCAATTTTCCCTATCTTCCTTATATGTTCTGTTGCTTAGGGCAAGAAACCTAGGATATGTATTGTTTTCCCTCTTTTTCCTTCGCTACCCCCCGCTACATCCAAACTCATCAGTAAGTCTTTGGGCTCTTCTGCTAAACGATGTCCTGAATCCCAAACACCTCTCCTTTACTGCCACCCTCCAGCCCAAGTCACCTTAATTCTCATATGATTACTACAGTAACCTGGTTTCTCTGCCTTCATTCTGAAAGTCCACCCTCCCCACACAGCAGTCCAAGTGAACAGGGCAAAGGAGTCGGATCACATCACTCCCCTACCTAAACCCTCCAGTGATTTCTAAGCACTTAGACTAAAATCCAAGCTTTCACATTCATGACCTTGGCTTTGAATACTCCTTGTTTCATATTGGTTCCATGGTCCTTCTGCCTATACTTTAGCAACTCTTCCCTTTTGTCTGTACTTTGATCTGTGCTGACCCTGTTTGCATCTCAAGACCTTTGCCCTGGTTGCTTCCTGCGTCTGGGCTACTTCTTTCCCTGGTCATCATATACCTATCATTCAGGCTTTATACCAAAGGCCACCTCCCCAGAGATGCCTTCCCAGACATTCCTGACATGATCATATAACTGGTTCTATCTTCATACTAGAGGGGCTCAAAATGATCTAAAACGTTGGTCTAAAACCTGCCTCACAACCCAAATGAACAAGTCAGAGGATAGGGGCACTGCCATGATCTTCTCAAAAGTGTTCAGAGCACACTCACTTTTCATAGGTTAAGACAAGAAATGGTGTCCAAACTCTAATGGAAGGAAAAGGTACTAACTAATGGGGGACAAATTAAGGAATTACGGATCCCAGAAGTACAGTAAAGAAACCAATAACAGTAATCAAATAATCATTTAAAAAATTTTTCTTGGCTGTTTAAAATGAGTCCATTGCAATAATTCATGTGGAGTAGGACAAAGGAAGAGTATACCACTGACACATGTCACAGGAAAAGGATGGGGAGGGTTGATGTTGAAGAGACAGAGGATAAGGGCAAAGTCTGAGATTCTCTGATTGGCATGCAGGGGCTTTGTTGTGCCAGAAGATGGTGGTGCTGCCTATGTTACTTAAAGAAGTTAGAAAGGAAAGAGTTAAGCTTTTGGAGTTTTTACTGTTCTACCTTTTGGCTTGGGACACAAATAAATGTAATCTCCTCTTGCAGATGACAGATAAAACTAGAATTGGGATGCGAGAGAGAGAGTGTAACTATCAATTTCGGACTCAGCTCCATACACGGGATGGTTAAAATGGCACATGCACCCCATGCATGTACTGGGCTCCTGCAGAGGTTGGGCGTCTGTAGCTGGGGGAGAGCTAGAGGCTGCCTCCTACGGAGTTTACAAGGACAGTCCAGGAACCAGCAAGTCCTTTATCAGGGGTCAGCAAATCCAGCCTATGTGCTAAATGCAGACAGACTTTTTTTTTAGTATGGATGACAACCTAACAGTTTTGCATTTTTTAAATGATTGAAGAAAATCAAAAGACTAAATATATCATGGCACCTGAAAACTGTATGCAGTTCACACTTCAGTGTCTGTGTATAACGTTTTATTGCAATATAGTCACACCCAGTTGTTTACATGCCCCCTGTGGCTGCTCCTGTGCTACAATGTCACTGCTGAGTAGAAGTGACTGGCCTGAAAAGCCAAAATATTTATTTAGTGGACCTTTTACAGAAGAAGTTTGCTTACCCCTCATCTCAAAGACAGACCTAGGGGAAAAGGCTGGTGTCTGAGTCTTATAACTAAACTAGCAAGAGGAAGAAAGGGAGCCAGAAGGAGAGCATCAGACTGCAGTTTGGTGTGCACCCACACAGTGTGCTGCTGTGGAAGCTGCAGTTACAAAGCCCGAGGAGCAGGGAGCTGGCTAAGCCTTTAGAGAACTTCAGAACAACTACCAAAGGGCTCCTGTTAGGCTTCTTAAATGAGGATATGCATTTCTTCAAGAGTAAGTGATTTATGTGCCAAGGAGTATGTGAAGTCATGGGACAAATAAGCACGGAACATCTTCCTGGAACACAATTTAAGTGCAGGTTTTGGGGGATGCTGAAGGTGGCGGCAGGGTCGGGGATAATTTTGTATTTAAAAATAACCATAAATTTTACTGAGAACACAAAATTTGCCTGAATTTTTATATGAAAATCAAGAGGCCAAAGACATTTTATACTTCAAATAAGGCTGCTTTAGGTTATAATCCCAGAGTCACAAATTCACTTTTCTCTGTCTTTAGGGGTACTTTAGTGGAAAGGTTTGAAAAATACTATATGAAATACTCCAAAGAGTGTTTCTGACAGAAGATAGTTGTCACCATCTAAGGTATGAAATTGACTTGGAAATATAAAAAAGTTTAAACTCTGTTGACTCCAATCTATCAGTGGTGTTTCCTTGGAACATCTTTATTGGGAAGGATTCTGAGACTCAAGGTGAGTTCAGCAGTGATTAGCAATGTGTTCTAATACTGGAGAAGGTGGTGAGTGACAGTTTGCTATAATTATTCATCATAGATTAACATTGGAATCTGTCTAATTTTTTTAGTTAAATTCATTGGGGTAATTGGCTGATAACATTATATAAGTTTCGGGTCTACAGTTTTATAATACATTATTTATATGTTCCATTATGTGTCTAACATCCAAGTCTAGTCACCTTCAGTCACCATATATTGGACCACTTTTACACTCTCCATGCTCCGCCTACTCTCCTTCCCCTCCGGGAACCACCATACTGTTGTCTGTGTCTATGACATTTAGCTCATTGTCTGTTTGTTTGCTTGTTCATTTGTTGCTTTCTCTTTTATATCCCGCATATGAGTGAAATATAGTTCTTATCCTTTTCTGTCTGACTTATTTTGCTTAGCATGATACACTCAAGATGCTTCCATGTTGTTGCAAATGGCAGTATTTCATCTTTGTACGGCTGAGTAGTATTCCATTGTATATATGTACCACTTCTTGATTCAATAATCACTCAAAGGACTCTTTAAGCTGTTTCCATGTCTTGGCTATTGTGAATAATGTTGCAATGAACATAGGGATACATATATATTTATGAATAGGTATTTTCAAACTTTTACATGTAGATATCCAGAAGAGGGATTGCTAGGTCATACGGTAGCTTGATTCTTAATTTTTGGGGGAATCTCCACAATTCCCACAGATGCTGTACCAATTTACATTTTCACTAGCAGTGTATGGGGGTTCTCTTTTCTCCACATCCTCTCTAACCTTTTTCCTTGTCTTATTGTTGAGAGCTATTCTAACAGGCATGACATGGTATCTTGTGAATTTGATTTATATTTCCTTTATCCTTAGTAGAGCATTTTTTCATGTATCTACAGGCCATGTCTTCTTGGGGCAAGTGTCTGTTCAGGTTCTCTGCCCATTTTTTAGTTAGATCGTTTTTGGGGAGGGTTTTATTGAGTTGTATGAGTCTTTATATATTTTGGATATTAGTCCCTTACCAAGGTATTACTTGCAAATCTTCTCCCATTCAGTCAGTTGCCCTTTAGTTTTGTTGATGGTTTCTTTTGCAGTGCAGAAGCTTTTTAGTTTCAAGTACTCCCATTCATTTATTTTTGTTTTTATTTCTCTTGCCTTTGAGGTCAAGTTCACACAAAAAAAAATGCTCTGGGACAAAGAATAGTACCTATATTTTCTTCTTTGTATTTTCAGTAAATAATGTTGGGAAAATTGGAAAGCCACGTGCAAATTAAGGAAACTAGACTTTCTGATACCATATACCAAAATTAACTCAAAATATCTAAGTTTTTTATTCAACAATTTTTTTTCAGACTGTTCAACCTCCAAATCAGATTTAATATGTTTACTGCCTATTCTCAAAGCCATAGTTGCCATTACATCTCTGCCTTCATGATTCAAGTGGTATTAATTACTATGTTTATCAAAGAAATTTCCCTTGGAGATTTTATAAGAATGATCATCCCAGTCCATTCAGGCTTTTCTTGGTCCCCACAAGATATATAGATGAAGAGGAAATTAAAAGGGCACTGTATTCCTCATGAAATGTTTAATATGTTATTCCACAAGGAACAGGGTAGTATTTGAACAAGAGAATAGCAGAACAAATATGTTAATACAAAAATAAATGGAGAAATATAAGTGAAAAGGTGAGGTGGGGCAAGAATATTTAGGATAATAATGAAACAGTTCAAAAGAGGGAAAAAGAGGACCAAACAGGTATAGACAAAGCAAGTGAGAAGGTAGGGAAAAATTCAACAAAGATTTCTGTGGTAGACACACTAGAATCTGGTAATAGATTAGCTGTAGGGAACAATGAGAGTAAATGTTGAATTCAAGGGCCTTTGCTTACCCAACTAAGTAGGTAGAGATATTATTAACTATTAAATGGAGTGGGCAGAAAAAGGAATTGTTTGGGGGGGCTGATGTTGGTGATTATGCTGATTATTTGCTTCTTTGCTCTTGGGTCTACTCTCAACTTCTCCTGCACTTATTGGTGTCACAAAGAACTACATTACCCAGGTTCCCCAGCTTCTAGGCAGGATTGGGCAAGGGCAGAAGTTGGTGGGAGGCTGGAGATTGGAAGACAGGGAGAGGCCAGGGTGTTTCTCTCTGGCTCTGCCTCAGGTGATGCTTCTCGTAATGACAAAAGCTCTTCCAAGATTTCAGCTTCCACCAGACGAGCTTTCAATCTTTGGTTTCAGTTTCCTCGGTGGTCAAAGCTCTAGCTTCAGCTATTTGTTCCAGCTCTCATCGGGTGGCCTTATCTTCTGGATTCTAGAAACTTCACTGCTTCTTGTTATCCCTCTTGCCCTATGTGTGAGGGGCTTCTTGCTATTTCTAATCTCTGTATTGTTTTGTTTATACCTATGTAATCATTTCCAAGTATTCAATTCCCTGTTTGAAATACCCTGACTGATACAGCAGTAACTTCAGTTTTAGATACATTGAACTTGAGATAAGTGCGGGGCTCCCTCATCAAGGTATTTAGAAGCAGCTTAGGAATAGTTACCAAAGACCTGGCAACAGAGATTGGTTTGGAAGTCGACGACATGCATGTGGTATTTGAATGAGGAAAGATTAAATCAAAAAGATTAAATAGTGGGCTAACCCCTAAAATGTCAATGTTTTAAATTTAGGATAAGAAATAACTTGACAACTGAAAAGGACTATCCAGAGAAGCAGAAAAGCCAGAGTAGAAATGTCACAGAAGCCACATGAGAAGTAAAATTCCTAAAGGAGAGGGAACGATAGAGTCAGAGTTGGTGGAACTAGCAGATTGGACCCATACAAAAGGGTTGAGGCAATTGGACAAACATATGCCTTGAATTTGGCCAGGGGAACGTCATTGCTACTTTATCAGAACAATTGCAATCCAGTTGTGAGGAAGAAACAAGATGAGTTAAGATGAGAATGGGAGAAGGTTGAAGACATCAGTGAATATCAGCTACTTTTTCAGGGTATTGGACAGTGAAGACCTCAAAAGAGAGCACCTTAAATTGAAGGGAGAGGAGGGACTGAAGGAATGAAAGGCATGGATGGGAAGGTCCCACAAAGGTAAGAGGGGATGGGATCAAAAGCATAAGTGGAGCGGATGGTTACCCTTTTTGAAAGCAGAGGGAGTGTGATGAAGTTGCAAGATGGAGATGCATTTACAGGGTTACTGCCTTTTCTAACGTGGTGTTATCAGCCAGTGGTCACTGTGCAGACTGCTCTGAAATGAGCAGAAGAATCGTTTACTTCTCTCACAGCTCCCCTTTAAAGCAAAAAAAAAAAATGAAGTTGGAGAAGGGATCACACATCGCCTGGATATGAATTACATGCTCGAGGCTGGGTGTTAACTTCTCTCCAAATGTCTCAAGCAAAACATGAAAATCCCATGTTTACAATGACTGCTGTTAGCATCTTGAAAAAGAATGAAGACATTCATCAAGTCGGTTTTTCTTAAGTGCTGATCTGTCAAATTTTCTTTTGTGATGAGGCTATTTAAAATTTATTATCTTATCAGTGTTCAAATGTGCAGTTAACTATGTATTAACTACAGTCACCATGCTGTACATTAAATCCCCGTGACATTAGTTTTCAACTGGAAGTTCGTACCTTTTGATAAACTTCCATCTCACCCATCCCTACTCAAATTTCTTGAGAAAGTTGTAGTCCTATCTTTTACAAGACTTTTACGATGCTAAGCTACCTGAAAATATTGGGAAGAAAACAAGTTTCATATATTCTACTTATACCATCCCTATACTGCTTTCAATGTATGTATTTGTGGAAAACCACCAGACCTTCGTATAACTGCCCAGAAGCTATAAATTACACTTTAGTATGTGTGTGTTGTAGCTGTAAATCAATCCCCATGTAAGTACGATAGAAGTTTGAGCAAATAATGTCCAGGCATCAAACTGTAGATCAAAGGGAACTGATGTTTTCATGCACATACTCATTTTTTTGATAAAGAGAAATATTTTTTAAATAATGTAAATAGCCAAGGACAGAGGAAATTAAAAAGACAGGCAACACCTTGTATAATCCTTGGTATATATCATGCCATGTTAACCATACTCCACATTTTACCTTATGTAATCTTCACCACACAAACCTGTATGTATTTTACTTAATACAGCCTTTAAAACAGAGCCCTGAAGGTAGGTAAATATTGTTACTTCCATTCCACAGGTGAGGAAACTGAGACAGGGAGAGATTAAATAATCTGCTCCAGGCTCTTTTCAGAGCCTAGGCTGGAAGTCAGGCAGTCTGGCTCTAAATCCCCCACCCCTAACCTCTCCACTACCGTGTAATTTATAGTTAATCTGGTTAGTGTCTTAGATGTAGTTACTAACAGGTTTTAAAGTTTTTTTGTCTGCTTTAAGGACCTTGGGGATAGAATTTTAAAGTGTTTTTTTTTCTAAATATATCTCTAAAGAAAAGAAAATTTTCACAAATACTTTTGAAGTTTTTTAATGCATGAAAAGAACATCCCAGAAACAGAACAGGTATTGACTTATTACCGATGAAGCACGATATAAGAGCCCCTCCCTGCTTAGTAATAGGAATATAGTAGATAGACGTGAAAGGACGTGAACACTTCAGGGTTAAGTGCAAACCCTAAAGTTGCGTACAACATTCATATATGGCTTATCTCATAGCGATAATAGCTTCATACAATGCATATGACACTTATACTTATTGGTAAGACGCTTCTGACTCAAAAGTTAACCCAAATGCTGAAGAGGTAGTTCTGCCAATGCAAGGAGAGAGAAAGGCTTTACTTAACTTTGCTTTATTTTTTTTTCCATCAAAAATCTGCAATCATTTCTTTTTGTTCTAATTTTCTTCTGGATCAGGCAGGAAGGTGATGATGCTTTTAGAAGTGGCCAACTTAAAACCTTTTAAGAACTGACTCCCCCAAGGGGACAATGATGCCTTTGAAACTGCTGCTCTGAAAGCTGTCCCTCGGAAGCTTCCATGGTGTCCTCTCAGTCTGGGACATGGCCCAGATTCTGGCTCAGAGGGGCCCAGTCAATATCTGACCAGCCATCATAGGAGGCCATTCTATTTTCCCCTCTGATTCTGTGATAGTCTCATGACGGCAAGTCCTGTGGTGACCCAAGAATATTGGTAGGTGCCCTGTCATTGTAAGTCAGGGACTGCTTTCAATGCCTATGTCTATCGAAGTTTGAAAGAGAAGTTTGACAAATTCTCTAGCTGGCCTGTGAGACTGCATGATGAGCACTACAAGTGACTGCATGTAATTCCTCCTGTGTCTTCAGTTGTTTCATGAAGTCATCACATCTTAGACTCAAAGGGAGTTCTGGCTTCTGACTGTCAGGTGCTGCATGCTGCCTTATCTGTGTGAGGACATATTCAAATTCTTTGACACCGTTCATTTGACCCTATGTACAAACTAGCTTATCCTATCCTTACAATGAGAAATCAGCCCACGAAGAAAAGAAAGGTTAAGTTTCGAGGGGCAACAACACTTGTCAATTCCCAAAACTAGAACAGTCATTTACCAGACAACAGTTAGGGACCACTAAAAACAAAGTGGCATCTATTAATCAGGTATGACTTGTTACACATAAGAGAGCATAAATATACAGTAAATAAGAGGTTTATGCGAAGCCCCAGCAGAATATGTACATATTAGAGCCGCTGTGAAACTGAGGAGGGACTCCTGTAGCACATCCCCAGGTAAGAACAGTTCCACCCCATGACAGTTTGAAGGGAACAGACGCTGAGGACAACATGTGGTCACACTAAGCAGATATCCACATACATTTATCCTTGACAGTGCACAACGTGAGAAATAAAGGGCACAAGTGAGAGAGCACTTTGCCTGCTGAGCATCTTCCTCCCCATACACATGCACAAAGGCCTCCTCCAGTGGTGGTCTGCAAGCCTCACACCCTCTCCTCTCGGTGGGGGTGCTAGGACCGCAGGGCGCACACGGAGCCAAGTCACAGGCTGTTCCCTCACTCCTGCTTCCCCTGATGCAGGTCACCAGCTCCCTCCTTAGTCTCCAGCTGCAAATCGAAGCATAAATAACACCGAGACCACTTCGTGGCTCCTCCTTTCACAATGTCACTGAGAACAGCTACTGGTCAGAGGGGCACAAGCACCGCACACCAGTGTCCGGGAGTGGAGAGTAGCTCTGTGCACTTTTGCAAAAAAAAAACCAAAAAAACCCAAAATCCACCCGATGTGTCTTTTATTTTATTGGTTAGCCCTGTCTGTAGCTAGGAAGACACTGTGCTGCTCCTGGGCTCTTTCTATCAGCTTCCTCTTCTTCTTTTTGTTCTTCTCCTTCGCCTTTGGTGCTCTCTTCCCTACAACAGGGCAGAGAGAAAGAAAGACGTGTCAGAAAAGGCTCTTTCTCTGGGAAAGAAAACATAAAACATTAAGAGTTTTACACAAAGCCCATCTGGAAAACATCACCTATGGAAAAAGCAGCCTCAAAGAGAAAATTGTTCACATTAATTTTGACGGAATAATAATAATTTACTAAATTGGATATGCTGTCTAACACAGAGACTGATCTTCCTGTTACAGGGAACTGGCATATTTAAAAACCTCCCAGCAGCCTGATCAGTCTTGCAAATATCATCCTGCCACAAAAATTCCACTTATCCCCTCCTACTTTTAACAATGCTACCCTTTACTAGACATCTTTACATCTTTCTACTGCTCCACCTGTCAGTGGGTCAAAAGAAAATAAGCATCTATCTACAGTAAATATACCAGAAGTCTCAAACTCCCCTGGCCCTGCCCCAGGGAGAAACAAATGTCTTGCTTTTAACATTATTCCCTCCGTGTTCTCCAGAGGCCAATATATGAAATGACATATGTGGAATTCTTCTTTATTTTCTATAAAAATTCATGAGGCCATCATTCATTATGCGGCTTATGGTTTCTTACAGAAATCCCATAGACAAGGTGTTCTTATTATTAATAGAGAGCAAGAGAAATGCTTGTTTCTGAAGAGCTGGTGGTACGTGTCTTACAACCACAAAATCACACCATGTTATCTTACTTGCCCTCTTTGCCTTAGTCACTAAGACGCTTGGACCACAAGCTTAGTAGTTGAGGTTTTCCTCCATCAGGAGTTTTTAGATGCTATGTTTCACTTCTTACATCTC
Source organism: Macrotus californicus (assembly GCA_007922815.1). NCBI lineage: Eukaryota > Metazoa > Chordata > Mammalia > Chiroptera > Phyllostomidae > Macrotus > Macrotus californicus. The sequence goes on from VMDR010016647.1 coordinate 19,618, forward strand.
AAGAGTTATGCATCTTAGTCTTTATAAGGTCTCAGCATTTCTTTGCAAGTATGTCTACATACGATTATGAGAAAGAAAGAATAAGGAACATAGGCATTTGCTTTAGGTCCATTGCTCTCTTTGGGGTCTAAACACATAGGGATCATTGGATTTTTAGAGCAGAAACTAGCTTTAAAGGTTACCTGCATTTCACAGAATGTAAGTCATCATCACTACACGTCTTCAGTACAGGAGAGTTTTTCCACAAAAGACTGGAATCCTACTGCCAGCCCTCCTACCTGCCCTCGTATCGACGTTAGTGTGTAGTTCTGCAAAACTTTTTTCTACCTGTGAACCACATAGTAATCGGCACCACAGCTAGAACACCAGTGATAACCCATGCTTTCCAACCTTCCCACACCTAAAACACTCAAGGCCCACACCTTTTCAGGACAGTGACATAGGTGGCCTGTTTTCAATCGAAAGAATGGAACAGGGGGCTCATGTGAGAAATGAGGAAACAGACCAGAGGTCAGAGAGGTAGGCACAGGCCTTGGGGAACCAGAATCATACTAGACTGAGAGAGGCCAGGGCAGTTCTACTTAAGGGAAGCGTTTCTCATGTCTGCTCTTTCCGCTCAGAAAAGGGTCTGTTTTATTTGAGGATGGAAAACAGACTCACTGGTAAGACTTGAGAACACGGTTGTCACATAGTCGATATTCAGTAAGTGTTTGCTGAGGAAAGTTTTTATGACAAGAAAAAAGATAAAAAAGAATAACTTATTTTTAATAGGACACTGCAGTAAAATAATCAGAATATGATCATGCCCTCATATTAAATTATGAAGGTCCTTGAAGTTAACTTCTGGTTCTCATTAAATTCTGGCATTAATGTTACAATGGCATTTTGCCATCTTTAAACATAGCTAATCCTACCCAATGAAAATTTAGTCCAAGCCATCATTAATAAAAAAAAAAAAAACAACCTGTAAAGTTACAACTATTTAGTAACACTATATCTATTGATGAGACAACCTAATGAGGGCAGAGAGATGAAATATTTAACATAAAATAGCATATGTAAAAAGAAGCTTCTATTATAAAGTTTTATGACGGTTTTTCTTAGTTCTATATTTTCTCTAAACAAATGAAAAATCCTTTAAAAATCATTGCTGACTACATTGTAAAAATTCAGTTTCTATTTCATTTCTTTAAAGGCTGGAGTTTTCTTTAAAAGCAAATCAAAATTAAATGAATAGAAAACAATGCCAACATTCCTTGATTTTAAAATGTATTCTGTTAAGATAAAAATATACTGGATATATGTTATTTAAAGAAAGCTTTTCAAAGTCCCCACTTC
>VMDR010016648.1:0-20953 GCA_007922815.1 Macrotus californicus
TTCCATGCTTTGAGATCTTTTTCACTTGATCTTCAGGCCTGTAATCTGAGTCTCAACTCTAAACATCTTCTTTTTGTATTAATATGCTGAATTCCTAGTTCATTTGCACTGTTCATAAAAGTCCTTCAGAGTTCTCATTGTACTTCTAATTCTCTTCCAGCAGCCCTCTTTTAATGAGGAGTTGTTTGGAGGATTCTGTCCAGTCATCCTCTCCTTGGCTGCAGGACCCAGGTATATTCACCTTCCTCCCAGGGCTCTTCCTATTTTTGAGAACCACACTTCCCATAGGAGCTGTGGATTTCAGATGCTAGCATTGGTACTCTGTAATACAGGTCCTTAGGCTCTTTTCTGGCTCAGAAAGGACAGGAAATCACAGCAACTCCCTCCCAACCAGGCACTGTGTTCATCATTGGCCCCACTTCTTCACCCCTTCCCTGCCCTTGTAACTTTGCTGTGCCTTCCCATTCTGTGTGGGACTCCCTGCCTCGGGTTTCAGCCATGTGACTTGATTTGACCAATAGGATATTTTCAAGCAGAGGCCTGAAAAAGTGCATGCTCATTTCCACTTGCTGTCTGATTCCTGTCCTTTCACCATGGGATATCTCTAGGCTGACCTGGGGAAGGATGGGACACATGGAGCTGAGATGTGTCATCCAGTTAACCGTCTGCATGACTTACAATTTCATTTCAGGGTGTACATAAGGTCTGAAAACATCGGCTAATGTATATAATGCTATCAAGGACATCTTCAATCTGTAAGAAATAAAAAACACGAATAGATATTTATGTTTCCAGGCTTCACAGGCATTTTTGTGGAACAAAAGCCAAAGTCTGTGTAATGATCTACAAGGAAGTTCTGTATGTGCTCCTACTCCGTCTACCTCTCTGATCTCTGAAAATCCCTGAAATTATTCCTGCTCACTCTTCTCCAGGCACATGGGCCTCCTTATGTTTCTCCTCCAACTCAGGCACTCTCACTCAGGGCCTTTGCACATGTCCGGAATGCCCTGCATCTTTTACCCAGAAATCCAAATCCATGGCTTGCTCCCTCAGTTCCTTTTTGTCTCCTCAGAGGTCACCTTCGTTTATCATCCTACTCACTGCCACCCAAAACTCTCTATTCTCTTTTCTGTTTTATTTTTCTCCACAGTGCTTATCATAATCTAACATTGTCTACATTTTACCTATTTATTTAGCTTGTTGTGTCTCTCTCACTAGAATGTAAATTCTGGGAGGGCAGGGATTTTTGTTTTGTTCACTGCTGTATCTCCAATCCTTAGTTTATTAAATCGATTACAGCCATCACTATTTTAAAACATTATCTTTAGCATAGAGCCAAATGTTCATTTTTTAAATTTATTTATTTATATTTATTTTTAGACAGAGGGGAAGGGAGGGAGAAAGAGAGGGAGGGAAACATCAATGTGTGGTTGCCTCTCGCTCGGCCCCCACTGGGGACCTGGCCCGCAACCCAGGCATGTGCCCTGACTGGAAATCGAACCGGCGACCCTCTGGTTCGCAGCCTGCGCTCAATCCACTGAGCTCCACCAGCCAGGGCCAAATGTTCATTTTTATTGGAACAAAACACGCTTACTGTTCATTTAAAAGTTGTATCATGTCATTTAAGTTCCAGCAAAGTCTAATGGTGGCTGAAGGGAGATGGTGGTTTTACAACATATACAACTTCATCTATTAAGGGCCTATTACGATTCCAGTCATAGTGGATTCTCATAGTGGCAAGTAGATGTGAATTTTGTAAAAACTTGAATGTCTAAATAATTTTTTTCTGTGGAATAAAGGACTAGTTATAGCTCAACAAAAGCCTTAAACATTCTCAATGGGTTTCTTTTTTGTTAATATATCTTATTGATTCTGCTATCACAGTTGTCCCATTTTCCCCCTTTATTGCCCTCCGCCCTGCACACCCCTTCCCACCCACACTCCCGCTCTTTCGTCCATGTCCGCGGGTCATTTATACAAAGTTAAACAGAATATGGTTTTTGCCATTAATATAATGTGACATGAGTTATGCCGAGGCTTTGCTTAAATAATGACAACTTTACAATGTATTTCAAATAGAAAATTAATTCAACCCTTTTATCAAGTCACAGATTTTGTCCATGTGTGTGTATACCTTTTCCCAGTTAACAGAGGGAAATTCTGATAATAGAATGTTTGTAAAATACACAAACAAAAATAAATAAGACTCCTCTTTTTTCCACTTAATTCTGTATATCATTAAGTATTCTTTAGAAACATGATTCTAATGGCAACACACTAATCTACATATGTCCTCTATACTTCATCTATTCCCCTGTTACAGGGTTTGTAAGCTGTTTTCCGTTTTTCTCTCTTGTAGGCTTTCATGATCATCCTTGTACATAATTCTTCGAACGTGTCTCTGTTATATATATTTTGGATGGAGTCCTGGATATAGAGCTAATAAATCAAAGGATATAAACATAGGAGAATTTCTTGCTGCACATTTTCACATTATTTTCCAAGAATATGACATCGCTTCTTCCATCAGCAGTGTGCTGATGCATCTCGTTCCTCTTGCATTGAACGTTTTCTGTTGGGGTAAATAGACATGACATAAAATGTACCATGTCAACCATTTTTAAGTCTAGAGCTCTGTGGCATTAAAGTATATTCACATGGTTGTGCAACCATGGCCACCATGCATTTCCAAAATGTTCTCTTCTTCCCAAACTGCAACTCTCTACCCCTTAAGCACCGACTCCTGCAACTCTCCACCCCTTAAACACTGACTCCCTCTCTCCAGGTTGAGCACGGGTCAGAATTTCCTTCTTTTTGAAAGCGGAGTAACATTCCATTGCAGGAGTATACCTTGTTTTGTTTCATATTTTGTTTATCCATCCATCTGTCAATGGACTCGGGTTGCTTCTACCTTTTGTCTAGTCAACATTAAATTTTAAAGACTTTTCCCCGTGTAGTTTTAACTAGATTTATTTGATATATTACAATGCTGAACACACAGAAACAAACATACACGCACTCACACTTTTCCCTCTTGATTAGTTATTTGTATTTTAATTTTGCTTACGTGGAATTTTTGGACAAAAGCTTTGTTAACTTTAAGAGGTATTATATGGAATTAAGGGTGAGCGGAGTTTGCCAACTCAAAGTAGGCCTTTTTGGGATATTGATTATTTTAAGCTGACTATTTTCAAGAAGGAAAAGGAAAGACTCGGGAGAAATCTTTGACCTTCCTCCTAAATACCTGGAAGACTTTTAACGTAGAGGACCTGCTCCAGAAGGAGGCTATCATCATAGATAACTAGAGTTTAATGTGAACCAGGTGTGACAGACAGGGAGGAGCTTGTCAAGGCCCATTGTATCAAAGTTCTCTCTCTACCCCCTTGTTTCTAGATGGCTTAACAAACATTTGTTTTCTAAGCATAAACTTTCATCTCCCTGTGAATTGCCTTATTTCCCTTTGAAGCCTCACACTCCCTACTTCCCTCTCCTTAGTCCAGAAGGACAGACATACCTCATTTTGCCTTGCTCTTCGGACTTTTCACATTTACGTGAAGTCCTTCTACAGTTTTCTCCTGTTAATCTGCTGCATGTCATTTGAATATTATTAGACAAGCCAGAAGAACTTAGGAGGGTAGAAGAAAAATTATTTTTTCCTCCCCAACAGAATCAATACAGGATTTGTTGTTCTTAAGCTTAATAATATTAAGCTAATAATCAATACAATGAGCTTAATCATATTAATAATATTAAGGTAAGAACTTCTCATTTATGTTTATTTCCAGAGTGAAAAGTTTTAAATCATGTATTTATTTTGCAATTTGCCACAGCTTCCTTTAGATGGCATTAGATCCTTAAGCATGCGTTGCAGAGATTTTTGGGTGTTCATATGTATGCTTTGACAGCTTGATGGATTTCAAATCTGATCCAAGTGTTATTTGGGACCTAGAATGTCAGGTGAGTCAATATAGAAGCTGGACATCCTAAGCCTCCTTTCATTATGCAGGCTCCAGCCTGATTACGCTCTTACCTCCTGCTTTTTTCTATAAGCAAATATTTTCCAGGTTGTTGCCTTGGATTAAATAGCTTTAGAACAAAATCTTTACAATGTTTTGAAGTTCAATGTGAGGTCCTAAGCAAAACAGACTATCCTCTCTCCCACAAGTGGTCAAAGTTTACATTGAAAGGGGTTCTTTTATATATGTAAGCAATCCCTTCCATTCATTTTCCTGACTCAACTCTTCTGACATCAAAATTTACAGTTCTGCTTGGCATCATGGATGTCTAAATATCTAGCAATGAAGGGCATAGGGGAATGCCATCTTCATTATTCAGACATTTGGATTTTGCTGTGAAGCAATAATATTTCTATTCTCATTTTTTGCTACTGCAGTCAGAGTTCATTTTATTGATAGTTTGTGTTTGTTTTTTTTGTTTTTGTAAGTTCTCACACGGCTTTGACTCCTTTAAAAGATGCTTTCCTCTCAGGAAGAGGTAACCTGACTCCAGCACATTTTACTTTTTTGTTTTGGGTTTGACTGGGCTTGTGAGGTCAAAGGATTTGTCAGGGGTCTCAGCACTCAGCATGGGTGATTTCTTGGCTAGCCTCCCCTACACAGAGCTGGAATCAGCTGGCTGCAAGATCTTTGTTCTGAGTAGCCACTAGAGCACATTGTCTTCCAAATGAAACCAAAGTACTACTGAAAGCCAGAAGGAAATTCTTCAACTCACGTGATTGTTTGGGCAAGGACTTCTTTTAAGGCAAGGGGGTGGTGCTATGAGAATAGGCTTTTTCATGAACTAGTGACTTGGACCATCTCTACCTTTTGAACCATTAGCATTTTCTTTAGTAAATTATTGCTGAGAACACTCCCCCTGTTCGTAAAGATTAATGACCTATATCGCCATTTCCCATAGTACTTTGAACCCTTGTAAAGGAAAAATTGCTTCCATCATATCTAGGGTGGAGGGCTAACAAATCTGGAAAACCTGGTAGGTACCAGGTGCTAATATTCACAATAACTCAGAATAACTTCACAATAAGTATGATTATCTCCATTTTATTGGTACAGAACTGGAAGTTCAAAGACATGTAAAAGAAAAACTTGCTTAAGTCGGCACAATTAGTCAACAACAGAACAAAGATCATGGTCCATTCTCATTGAATATATGGTGGAAACAGGAACAACGTATTTGTTAAAAACATATTTGGTCATTTAGCCCAAACTGACATCTTCTGAATCTTTGCAAAATTCCTACACCTTTTCTCTCCTTAATAGTCTCAGATTACAATCACTAAACCTCAGATGTGTTAAAGAGAAAGTCACAGGCCCCAAATAGCATCACATGTGCTGAAAGTGATTTAGCACCAAACCTAGATTTAACCTGATCTAGCTGCAATTTTAACTTCTCCCAGACACGTGATCTTAGCCAACCAGCCTGGAAATTCTTGTCAAGCATCAGTTAAGTTAATCTGTCACGTGGGTCTTCACCACAAGTCCCCACAAAGAAAGAAGAGGCAATCTGCATGATAAAAACCTTTGCCATTCCCTTCCCCCCAAAAGATGTCCTGGTCTAAAAGTAATCCTTCCTTTTCTTTTGTCAGTAGCTCCCTTGTCCACCCTTCTTCGTATAAAAAACTTCCATTTCCTGCAACCCTCTGAGTGCCCTTCTAGCTGTTGGATAGGGGCCTGCCTGATTCATGAATCCCTTAATACAGCCAATTAGATCTTCAAACGGACTCAGCTGAATTTTGTTTAACAGGTGTATTTCGCAATGTTTCTTTCTATAGTTACAGCTTCATCTTAATTGGCAGCCTTCTGTAATGTTTCCACTGAATTTGTAATAGCCTCTGCAGGGACCTGAGAAATGTGGGGCTGACCAAGAAAAAGGGTGAACGAGAAAAGCGGTAACACAGACGCTTTATTGGATGGCACCTCAAGATTGTGTGAGAGCAGAAGTCCCTCACAGCATGAGACCATCCGGAGGCTGCCGGTAAAGGGCCACCATCCAGAGGGGGAGGAAAGCTAGGGAACTCCCAGGGAAGAGACAAAAGAGAGGCAGCTTACATGGAGTCCTGGTTTTGAGAGCACCCTTGGTAGCCTTGGCTTGGAGGCTTACCTCTCTGCAAGGCTTCGTCTTATCAATGAGTAGAGAGGTTGGGTGAGGTTTTGTGAGTATGCAAAGCAGGCAGATACAGAGTGGCTAAAATTTTTATTGCTCAGGCTATTTTTAAAATCATTGGATGTATACAAATTTGAGTTTGGCACCAAGGGGCTTTTGAAATAGTGGGTCTCAACCTGTATGAAAAAATAAACAATCTAGGGGCCAATACACAGGGGTCGTCTTTGACTCGTTTATATAAGTCTATCTCAAAGCACCAGAAGTAGGTAATTGTTCTGGGAACAGAGAATAGCTTCTTTTGATTATAGAAAGTATCTGCTTCAACCAAACTAATAGTTATGAGTTCAATGATGTTACTCTCTGTGTTTTTATTTATCTATGTTAATGGTGAGTGGCACCAGATGTTAGACCTCGGTCCTTGAGTTCTGGCTAAGAAAGAATTCAGAGCCAAGACTTAAATACAAGTGAAAGTTTATTTGGAACGTCACAGAGGTAGAAGAAGAGAGCCAGCTGGGCTGCATGGACTAAAGGAACAAGTTACAGAGACTGAAGAAGGGCCATTGGAGCCTAGGAGAAAGAAAGGCAAAGACAGTGTACCTGAGGGCAGGAGAGGGGGAGGCACAGGTGTGCTAGAAAGAGAGAGAAAGGGAGAGGAGGGGGAGAGGGAGAGAGAGCACACTGGGTCCTTCTTCTTAAGGAGTTTTATCTGTTCTCTAAAGGGGAGGTCCTCAGTAGAATATTCATCAGCTTTCCAGGTGTGTTCCTTTCAGGGTGGTGGTCTCTATTGACTGGATGGTGCTAGTGTAGGGGGTCATTAATCGCTGCAGCCAGTCCTGATGTCAGTCTGGTTTTGCTGCTTTCCTAGGCTGGGAGCTGAAACACAACAGAGGACTAGATGTTATCTCTAGTTTGACCAAAACTCTGTCTTTGTGGTCAACAGACCTGAGGCTTGGTTCCTAAGATCACTTGATGCAGGCCAGAACCTCACTGTCCTAAGGGCTTAACGCTTAAGGAGGCGGTCATGCAAGCAAGGGCTTGTGTGGGAGTCCAGTGAGGCTATTCTCCAGCCCTTTGTTTCTCCTCTAAGGGGGTCTAAACTGCAGGGCCAATACTATGCTAGGGGAGGAAAGGTCACCCTGGGGGTCCTACCCTACAATCTCTTGCTCGACACTCAGGGCTTTCTGCTCTGGGTGACCTTCTGTACCTGGCTGATGAAACTCTCTGCTCATGTCTGTCTGCCTGCATGCTGTGTCACTTATATTTGTATGTAGCACAGACTATTTATGGAAAGGAAGTGTAAGTATTACTACCTTCAAATATAACTTATCTCCAAGAATCTTACTACAACTTCTTATGATTAATTTCTTATTATCACATATTTTGGTTTCTCTTTGTAACATATTCAAATATCTGCCTCCAGCTAGAGTCAACGAAGGGTTTTTAATTATTTCTTACCCATATGTGTACCACCTTTATTAACATTGATGAAAAGTCTAATGAAACCCTGAATTCCCTTTCCACCTACGTATTATCTTTCATTTGTGGGAGTAATTCTGATTTTGATGTGAGACGTTATTAGCTTCGTTGCAACTCAAAATATTTGCAACTGTTTTATAAACAGACTGCCAGCCCTCTCCTGTCCCATCTCCTGGTCTGGACTTTGCCCATAGCCCTGGTCAGCCTCCTGGGCTCAGGCTCCTTCAGGCGACACCTTCTGTGTCCCCAAACTCCAGGGGCTTCTGTAACAATTCTTGGTCAGTATACGCTGCATTGAGATCTTACTGTGGTCTTGGGTCTATGGAACTGCCATGCTCTCTCTTCCCAGGCATTCCATGAAGGAAATCTCTTCTCAGATGAAGCTCTTGGTGGATGCTTGTTGGACCACAAAGTGTTGGAGCAGCTCACCTGTCTCCAAGGTGATCTAACTTCTCTCATTGAATATATGGGCCTTTTCCCCACTGGCCTCAGCTGTAAGGCCTCATCTGCCACTCCAAGGTTACCTGAAACATCCCATCTGCCTTCCTGGTACCAACAGAGCAGACTACTATGCTCTGGTGGAGAAGAATCTGCCTAGGGAGAACAAGAGGAAGCAAATTAACATTTGTTGAGTACTTTCTATGGAATAGGTACATTATATAAACCATCACATTTACTCCCCATGAAAACCCTAACATGTGGATATCATTTTGTCCCTTTGTATTGCTCAGGAAATTACAGCTAGGAGACTTTACCTGCAATCGAAGCAATGACTCAGATTTGCTTGACCGAGATGTGGGCACCAAAATTATTAACGTTTAAAATATGTGTCAATAAGTATTTCATTTTCCAAATAATTTAAGATAAAAGTAGAATTAACTATACTAGAGATGGAGAACTACCTGAGAAGAGCAACAAAACTGATGAAATAGATGACTTTCCATTAACAATATTGAGTTTTCCCAATTTTAAGTCAGTGGTTATCTTGAAGAAACTTTATAGATCTATCATACAAGGGAAATACGCAGAAAACAAAAAAGAGAGGAGGATTTATTAACTTTTTTGGTTGAGCTAGGTAATTTTGTATTGTTGGTGAGCATTTTGTTTAGTGCAACTGATCTTGATTGTGCCCTTTGCATAAAACCAAGCGCATGTGTTCCCTGAGAGCCATAAAGCGCATAGTTGTGTATCTTGTGTTGTCTTCATTTTCAAGCTGCTTTATTGAGATATGACTGACGTATGATAAACTGCATATTTAAGGTGTACACTTTGATAAGTTTTGACATATCTCCATACCTGTGAACTCATCACCACAATCAAAAGTGTGAGAATATGCATCATCCTCGAAAGTTCCTTGTGCACTCCAACAACCTCTTGCCTTTCCTTCCCACCCAACCCTTCTGGCACAGTAGACTAGTTTACATTTTCTAGACTTTTAAGAAAATGGAAACATTTAGCCTATATCCTCTTGGTCTGGCTTCTTTCATTCAGCGTGTTAGTCATCCATGTTGTTGTATGTATCAAGCATTTATTTCAGCTCATTTTTGAATTTGGTTGTTTATTTTCTTACTGTTGAGTTTTAAGAGGTTTTTTTTTTTGGTATATTCCAGATAAGATTCCTTTTTTAAAAATTTTATTTATTGACTAATTTTAGAGACAGAGGAAGTGGGAGAGAGAGAAACATCAATTTGTTGTTCCATTTATTTATGCATTCATTGGTTGATTTTTGCATGTGCCTGACCAGGGATGGAACCAGAAACCTTGGCCTATCAGGATGACACTGTAACTAACTGAGCAATACAGCTGGGGCTGGATAACATTCCTTCATTGGGTGTCTTTTGCAAATAGTTTTTATGTTCTATGACTTGTCTTCTCATTCTCTTGACGTTGTCTTTTTCAGAGCAGAAGTTTTTAATTTTCATAAAGTTCTGCTTATTAATTTTTCCTTTCATAGATCAGGTTTTGAGTGATATCAGGTCTTTGGTGATATATCTCACTTTGTTGTTTACTCCTTTAAAAAACATCCTCTAGCCTTGGCTGGTGTAGCTCAGTGGATTGAGCGGGGGTCTGGGAACCAAAGGGTTGCTGGTTCAATTCCCAGTCAGGGCACATACCTGGGTTGCGGGCCAGGTCCCTGGTGGGCGCCACGTGAGAGGCAACCTCACATTGATGTTTCTCTCCCTCTCATTCTCCTTTCCTTCCCTTCTCTCTTAAAATAAAGAAATAAAATCTTTAAAAAAAATAAAACAAAGAAACATCCACTTGACTAGGTAAAGTGAACGAGGAGAGGCAGCCTGTATTTATCAGGGTCCTAACAGAAAACACAGTCAAAAGATCACTGCAAAGATTATAATGAAGAGACTATTTACTGAGCTGTGGTCAAGGTTAAGGGAAATAAAAGATGATGCCCTAGCAGGAAACAGTGGCCAGCCTTAGGCCTAAAGGGGCAATGGGAGGGGTCAGCTACTAGAAGCTGAAAGAGAGGGGCTGCGGGATAGGAGTGGGCTTTAGAGGAACCAACTGGAAGCCATAAAACAGGAGAGTCATGGTGTATTTCACATGGGTCAGTTGCCAGATGTTCAAAGAAAAGCTGGAGGGACAGAGAGTGAATCTGGAGGGACATATGGAGACTATCCCCACACAGGCTTCCAACAAAATCCTACTCTATACATTCACCACTTAAATGACCTACTTCTCAGCTACAAAGTCATAAAAGATGGTTTCAGTCTAGAGACTGGTGAGTCCTAATTTTCTTTGGGTCACAGACTCCAAAAAGTGCATGGAAGCACCCACACAGATTCACATACAATGTTCTTCCTATTTAAAGCCAGAGAACCTTTTATTAAACAAGTAATTGGCTCTTTCTCACTTATATTCTTGTAAAAAATTATAGCCAATACCTGGAAAATTTATAAATACATCCAAATTATACATTTAAAGTAAAAAAATTTCAATAGAAAATTTCAAAAGTACACAGCTCTTTTTTTATATATACTTTGACAAGAACTTTAACTTTTGAAATGGTTACCGGCATGGTGACACTTGTCATATTTAGCATTCTGTGAATGTCAACTCCAACTCTGATGGCAGTATGGTTATGAAACGAAATTCCTGATCACATGCATACGTCTTTCAGATAAAATCAGAAGTCCCATTGCTTGCTATTCCAGGTGAGGGCTGGCTTGACTCAGAATGTTAGGTTTCTGAAACATGTTGTGAATTGGATTCCATTTGCATCATTTCTTTGTCCTCCAGTCACTGAGGTCATCCTGGTCAAATCTGCTCCCCTGATACTATCTACATGCCATTTTGAGCAGAAGTAACATGCAGAGCTCTGCCGTGTTTCCCAGTTCTAGAGGAATCGTTGCTCTGGAGTCTAACTGGCAGAAAAACATCCCCCAGATCTGTAGTTGCCACAGCTGTCTACCTCCAACCTTCACTTCCAGAGAGGTAGCTTTATCCAAAGAGCAGGTACTTGGCCAGCGACTCCCCTAACAGTTGAGTACACGGGTGGCTTTGAGTTCGGAGTATATGCTCCAGGTTTAGACTGTGTGAAGCTTGGCTCCACCCTTACTACTAACCATGGGAATTTAAGCAAGTGACTTGCCTCTAGATGCCTAGATGTCCTCAGCAATGGACAATAATAGTTCCTATTTAAAGATTGTTGTGAGAATTAGCTTACTTCAGACAAAGCCTTATAATAAGGGCAGCCACATTTTGTCGTTATTCGAGTGGACACAGATTTGTAGAAGGCTGTGGAAAAATTGTATCCTGCTATTTATTCTTTTTTTTCACTCATGTATCTATAAATATTTATTGGGCCCACTATGTACCCAGCACTATGCTATGTGCTAGAGGTAAAATGATCAAATGAATTGAGTTAGTCCCTGACCTCATTCAGCCCATAGTCTAGTGGAGAAAACAGGTATTAATCAAATAGTCACAACCACAAATACAAAATTACTATGGAGGAAAGGTACATGGTTCTGTGAGAGGCAACAATGGAGGGATATGACCCTAAAGAAGTAGGGTTTTTATAAAAAAGATTTTATTTATTTTCAGAAGAGGAGAAGAGAGGGAGAGAAACATCAATGTGTGAGAGAAGCATCCATCAATCAGTTGCCTCTCATAGGTTTCCCCACTGGGAACCTGGCCCCTGTAACCCAGGCATGTGCCCTGACGTGGAATCGAACCCATGACCTTTCAGTTAACAGGCTGGTGCCCAACCCACTGAGCCTCACCAGCCAGGGCAAAAGGGAATGTTTTGTAATCTGAGATCTTAAATCTGAGTGGGAATTATCTATCTTGAATTTAGTTTAGTGCTACTAGACTTACCTTTGAGACAATCAAATAATTTCTGTGCTGCAGAGGAGAATTTCACTCTGCTTTGCTAACTTGAAAAGACAGGTATTCAAGGCTCTGATGCTAAACAGGTTGATGATGTGTGGTAGTAAATAGATTTCTTCAGGGTTTCCCTTTGACTCTCCGGCAGGACAACCTGCGGTGGAAGGCCTCTTAGAGAGGCACGGAGTTCCTTCACCAAGACAGAAAACCCGATGGCACCAAGCGTCGCTGGCTCTCCAGCCATGCCCAGTACCAGTGTTTGAGGTGAAGTTTTGTTTGGCAAATAAAGCTTTTACAATTTCAAAACCTCAGCAGGCCTTTGACCTTTCCAAAAGGCCCCCCAAAATAGGCATCCTCATTGGATGCTGTCCTTGTGCAAATGACATGGGAACCAGGACTTGGCTCCACGGGAAGTCAGGACTTTTCAAGAGAAATGAAAATTCTTCCACGATCTGCTTCAAAACACTGGAATAGATTTTAGTGCTTCTGGAATGGCCCAGAACATGTGACAGAGACATCGTTTCAGTTCCAGAATTTTCCTCCAGGGCGTAAAGCAACTTAGCCATTACCGAGACATAATTGCTTCACTGGGGTCTTTTGGTCACGAAGCAAGCCGTTTTGCAGACACTATTTGTGTTGAGGCAGATCCAGTTTGGATGAAGTTTTAACGTCTTCTACCTGAGCCTTTTACTTAGGCAGAGGAAGCAGACCGTGCAGTGCATTCTCAGGATGTCAGGGGCCCCTTCAGTTCTCCGACTTCCACCCGCCGAGGAAGGAATCTTGTCACACGAGGCACCTTCTGACTCTGTGTCCCTTTATGTTCAGCGACACAAATAAAAACCCCGGGAGTTATGCATATTCTTTTTTTGTGTGATATTTCCTAGAGGATCAAGGTATAGATAGATGAATGTTCATAATTATAATGACATATCACATTTTCGATGAAAACCGTGCTTTAATAAAAAGACAAGCTGTACAAAAAAATTTTCTCCCCTAACTGTGATTTTACACTGGGGAAGATAGAGAAGAAAAAAAATATGTTTCCCCAGGATTGTGGGTCCTGTGAAAGTCAACCATGGGTGCTTTGGGTCATAACTTTCACCCCACCTGTCAAATCTTTGATCTTACAGTATGAATCTCTTTCTCTCCAATTTCAACTTTACCTTTACTTCTTATATTCAGCTTAACTGTTTGAAGTGAGATGAAAATTGATTAAAATAGCTTGGCATAGCGATTTATAAACTGTGGTGCAAGGGACCACTGACGGCCCATAAGACCTCACCACTTTTCCCAGCCTTCCCAGCCCTGAGGCTGCCTTCTGTCCCCAGACTTCTGGTTAACCCCAATGTTTCTCTGAAATTATGAAAAGCCTCTCAAGAGTTTTCGTCATCAGGCTGACCATCTGCCCCTTTCAGAGAATAGCTTCTTCTCCTAGAAAGGTTTCTTGACCTACGTAGGGTCTGTGAACTCTCAGGGGATGCATAAATGTCCTTTAAGGGAGTCTGGAACCCAAACCTCCATATTAATTGACACAGTTGGGGTTTCATGTACCGTCATTCTTTTCTTGCTATGACTTTTCTCCCTGTCTTTGCTCTTATTTTTCCAGAAGACTTGTTCCTGCAGCCTGCCATTCATGATCACTTTGGGGTTTTTTTTTCCTTTCTTCATTCTATATCCTCATCCACATAAGTTTTTGAATTGCAATCTCCTATTTTTCCTAAGCCCGACCCTGAATGGAAAGCCCTTAGATCTTAAATCTGAGTAGGAATGATCTACCTTGAATTCAGTTTAGTGCTACTAGACTTGCCTTTGAGACAATCAAATCCCTCATCCCTCCAGCAGGGGACACCCTAGTTCCTTGTCATGGAGCCTTACAGGGCAAACACCCATTATCAAGTTAGAGAAGCCTCCTTCTAGTCGTGATAGGGTTCCAGTTTCCCTGGAACCTTGCAAATTCTGAAGGCTCAGCATTCATACTGCTGTTGTCTCCATCTTTATCTAATACTGGGTAGCACTTTAAGTACTTTTTTATAAAGACAGTAATTTTAAAATTGTATTTGTTTATTTATGCCGTAATTCCCCCAGGAAAGACAAACTCAAAACCATGCCTTATACATTGCAGAGCAAAGTGCACCATACTTAAATACAAAACATACTGTAAAGAAAAATTCTTGCACTCCTTGTCTTTTATCTTCAGCTCATACTTGCTCCTGTACATTGGAGATTTACATGTGTATGTATCTGAGGCACTTAGAATCTAAATCAATTGAAATGAGGAGATGTGCTAATGACTTGTTAATCAAGCAGTCTCTTTAAAATTCTTATGCCATTTTTAATGCGCTGAGTTTATTATTTATAAAATCATGCTAAATAGAAACTGGGAAAAATAACTACATGATAGCTTGTTATGAAAACATAACAAAGTGTTAAGTTAAGTAATTGTTAGAATGAATCTCAGGGAGCAGCCTGATTTAAACAAGATATCACACCAACAACCCTACCTTTCATTCCTTATCATTAAATGGGATCGTTCCCACAGCATCCAACATGTTATGATGTTTCTTATCTTAAAACAAAGAAACATGCCCTGGCTGGTGTGGCTCGGTGAGTCGAATGCCAGATTGCAAACCAAAGGGTTGTGGGTTCGATTCCTAGGGCACAGTCTGGGTTGCGGGTCAGGTCCCCAGTTGGGGGAGCGCAAGAGGCAACCACACATTGATGTTTCTCTCCCACTCTCTCTCCCTTCCTTTCTCTTCTCTCTAAAAATAAATAAATAAATCTTAAAAATCAAACAAAAAAACAAGATCTCTTGAGTCTACTTCTCCAGCTTCTGCCCCAACTCTTTTTTCTGAAGCAAGACTACTTTAAAAAGTTGCCTATACTTTCTCCCTTCTCCTCCCATTCTCTCTTATTGCCATTTAGTCCAGGCTTTTCCCCACTACTCCTCTGAACTCGCTTTTGTCCAGTTCACCAGGAACTCCATGCTGTTAAATCCGATGGTCAATACTCAGTGCTCATCTTACTTGACCTAAGAACAGCTTCTGACTCTTAATACTGCTTCCTGCTTCAAACATTTTCTTCCCTTGCTTCTTGGACACCACACTGGCCTGGTTCTCCTGTTACCTCGTTGATCTGTATCAATTGATCCTGACAATCTCCTTTCCTGGAGCCCCCTCCTTTTCCTACCGATATTCGAGTTCCATGGACTCTGGCGTGGTTCTCTTTTGTTCTGGATTTCTGCTCATTTCCTAGATAATTTTGTCCAGTTCTGTGGCTTTAAGTACCATCTGTCCCCTAATGAATTATGTCCCAAACACATCAAAGTTTATTCTGTCACATACTAGGAGTCAGAAGGAGTCCATGCACCACTGATCCAGCAGATCCGCAAAGTCATAGAGACTCAGGCTCTTTCTGATTTTCTGGCCTATTGTTCCAGCAGGTGGCTTACATTCTCAGGTTCAAAGATGATCTGAAATGGCTGATTTGGCTCTAGGCATCATCTGCACATTCCAGGGAGAAGGAAAGGAGAAAGGGACCTCTCTCAGTGGGTCAGCTTTTTCAACAGAGCCTTTTTGGAAGCACCCCCTACTCTCACCCCCCACCCTCCATGCACACATGCACTTGTTCAATGGCTAGGCTCAATCATGTGTTTATATCTTGCCAAGATGGAGGTTAGTAGTTGTGGCTTTTATTTCAGGCAGCAGTATGTTCAGCTAACATTGAAGTTCTGTGCTAAGGAGCCAGAGGAGAAAGAATATTTGATAAGCACCTAGCAATCTCTGCCATAACATCAATGTGTTTTTTATACCATTTTAATATCTCCAGCCCTGCAGTCTTCTCTGAGTTTCAGAGCTTTTTACTCATTGTGTCTGCTTGGATGCAGACTTGGCAACTCAAACTTAACATAAGCAAAGCAGTCCCGTTATAATGCAGTCTCCAGCGTGATGCCTGATTGGAGTGAGTGGAGGGAAGAATGAGGGATGAGAAAAGGAAAGCTGTGAATATAAAGGACTCTTTCAAGGAGTTTGGGAATAAAGAGGAGCAGAGGAGCAGAAAAAAAAAGGAAAGCTGGAGGAGAAGGTAAAGTCTAAGAAGAGTTTTGCAGTTTTTAAACATAAAATGAATGATATTTCAGCTTACGCGTCTGATGATGGGAATGGTTCAGGGGAGAGGAAGAAAGGAATGATTCCCGAAGAGGAACGATGGCAGAAGCAAAGTGCTCAGGAAGATAAGGGTGAGTGAAATGCAGTGCACAAATGAGAAGACTGGCTTTTTTTTTTTTTAAGCAAGAGTTAAAATTTATTTCTTTTAGCCTTTAAAATAAATTGTTGATGCTATTACAGTTATCCCCATTTGCCCCCTTTGCCCCCCACCCCCCAGCTCACCCCCACTCCCACAGTCAATCCCCACATGGCTATTCATGTCCATGGGTCATGCATGTATGTTCTTCACCTTCTTTCAACCAGTCCCCACCTTCCCCCACCCCTCTTACAGCCGAAAAGACTGGCTTTTGATACGAGAGAGGACAGAGGACATGGGCACAACTTTTAGGCAAGATGGCTCACTGAGCTCAAGCTTTAATAACCTACTCTGCTCCAAACACAGGCTAATACTCCATCAATCCTAAAGGGAGAAAACAATAAAGATAGATTCAGGTTCAAAAACAAAACAAACATCTTTTAGACGGAAATAGAACAAAAAAATGTCCATGTGTATAGGTTGAAGCCACGGAGTTTATGGAAAATTCAGAAAGCATAGAGAGTTGGCCAGGATTTCGGCTCCGGAGGGGTAGAGGACACTAAAATTGTTTCATAAGAAGTTGGATCCAACCTTACAATCTGAAAACTCCTTCTTTCTCAGGAGTGAAGCTGAAGAGATATTAAAACTCCAGGTCACTTTTACTTAGAGACGTGGCTTTTAGAAGTCTATGGATCTAGGGAGATGGGGATACCTAGATACAGTCTTGCAATAAAAAATTGAGTTTAGCTGCCTAGTTGCTCTGTGACCGGATCTGCAGAATCCAGAATATCACCTGAGGGCAGGAATTCCAAGCTGCTATTGTAAGACTTGGCTTTTGATGGAGGTTCTGCTGACAGAGAGGGGTGAGCTCATGGTTGAAGGCATGGGCAGAGATAGAAAGAAAAATGTTAAAAGCTTCCAAATGCTTCAATATGACTCTGTAGATTCAAATTCCAAAACATGAGGATGGGTTTAATGCTTAGAAAGAAAGCCAACAGAATCAGTAAATTGAATATAGATGAAATCAGTTTTTCCTCTGGCAAGTTTGGTAAGATTTTAATAGAAATGTGATGGAGGTGATCAAAGAGATAAGGCATAACTCCTACTAGAAAGAGTAAGAAATTACGGAATAAAAATAAGCAAAAATAAAACACAAAAGAGATGATAAAAAATCTGTAAATGAAAAATAGTCATTGGAGTAGGACTATATTAAAAGATTTGAATTTTAATACAGTTGAAGGGGGAATTAGTGATTTGCAAGATCCTAAGAAAAGACTAGCCCAGAACACAGCACAGAAAGCCAGGAGAGAAGACGTGTGTGTGTGGACATGGTGTGTGTATGTATATAGTATGTTTGGTGGTGGGAGATCAGGCAGGTCTCTTTGCTCCTCTGTTCTCAGTAAAGTTAGAGGTGAGATCATCAGCTGAGATGGAGGAGGTGTGGAATATTTGAGGAGAAAGTATAAGGTGTGACAGTCCTTTTAGAGAGTGGGGCAGGAAATGAATAAAATATGGGCCGTGGCTGGTGTGGCTCAGTGGATTGAGTGCTGACCTAGGAACCAAGGGGTCACTGGTTCCATTCCTGGTCAGGGCACATTCCTGGGTTGTGAGCCAGATCTCCAGTTGGAGGTGTGCAAGAGGCAACCACACATTGATGTTTCTCTCCCTCTCTCCTTTCTTCTCTCTAAAAATAAATAAATGAAATCTTAAAAAATATATATTCTTTAAAAAATAAAATAAAGTATGGAAGGGTTGCCAGGAAGGGCTGGTGGCCCACTTTGATCTAGCTATGATTTAGATCCCATAGAAAAGTCTTGTTGTCAATAGGATGAATCCTGGCCAAAGGGCAACAAAGTGGTTGAGTGGAAGACAAACATCAGGCCAGGTGCACGTTCAACTCGTTGGGATTTTTACTTTGACAGTTGAATAAAAAAGTGGATTCTGTGTATAAAAAAGCCAGATTTTCAAATGATAAAGTCAAGAGAAAAGAGGAAATGGATAACTTCTGAGGAAAAAAGAACAAAGAGAGAGAGAGAGAAAGAAAGCAGTGGAGAGAGGTCACAGTTGCAGGTACCGTGAGAAGCAAATACTCAGAAAGTAGGAAGGATCGTTTTGAAGGCAGACCAACTTAGTTCTTGGGAGTGAGGGGTCAGATAACCACTTCCAGTTCACCAACCCTCAGAAGTTAGTTTTTGGCATATTTTAGAAAATGTTCATCAAGTTATCTAAGTTAAAATTAATCAAAGTTAATTAAAAGTTTATAATTTAGTCTTTTAAGAGAAGTGTCTCTCTAGGAAAGTCTACTCTTGAAAGCTCATTTCTTTTTTTTTTTTATTGAATGTACTAAAGGTGACACCAGTTCACAAAATGATACAGGTTTCAGATGCACAGTTAAAAGCTCAATTATTGATTATGACAGTTATTAGAGGAATGAGAGTTTCCTCTCCTCTTCACTTAGAAAATAATAGATGCCATAGGAATCTGATTATGTTCTAACTACATGAAACATAGGGAGCTACAGATGTTCATTCCGTGAGCCAACACATATTTGTTGCCTAAGTACATATGTACATCATCATTCTAACTGCAAGGAAATGTCATAGCATGTCAATTCTATCACCTGGAATCCATTTCAAGTTCAACTACTCCATACCATTGTGAGCTGGGATTGAGTGAGCTATTTAAACTCTTGAGTCTCATTTTCCCTTCTGTGAAATAAGATGATGATAACACTACCCTCCCTCATCAGGTTCTTGTGAGCATTAAATGACATACAATATTTCAAGTGTTTAGACCAGTGCCTTGGAAGTGCTCACAAAATGGTAGCTGTCATTATTATCCACTCATTAAAATTCCAAGGAGTATATTACACTGTCCTAGATAGTGATACTAAAGATGAATATTTGAGAGTGAGCACTGCACATTCTATTATGTATGCAATGCACCTAGCATTGTCTTGCTAGACGCTTTGTGGATAGTCAATAAACAACATCTACCACTCTTATTAGTAATAATAGTACTCTGGGTTTAATAGTACTTCACGTTCTCGAAATGCTGGCATAACATCACCTACATTGATCCTCACTGCACCTGGAGAAATAGATGTAGGACAAAGGTTATCTTCTCAGTTTAATAGAGGTAGGAGTGGAACAAAGCTAAATGACTTGACCAAAATCACATGGCTTATGAACTGAAGAGCCCAAACTAGAATAAAGGTATTTGTTACTTATGGCTGTTAACAAGCATCAGAAAGATTGAAAGCAGTCATTAATGGAATTGTTGGTTAGCTTAACAATTGTGCTAATCATTTGTTTGTTTTTATCTAGAAAATATCTTATTTTACTTGTTGGTGATTAATATATCTAAGGATACCCACAAACCATGCAGTAATTTCTTAGTTCATATGCTATATGAAACATAATTTTTCTTGTACATTTACAGTGGAAGCCATTACTTTTTTTTTTTGTTTAAGATTTTATTTATTTTTAGACAAAGGGGAAGGGAGGGAGAAAGAGAGAGAGAAACATCAGTGTGTGGTTGTCTCTCATGCACCCCCTACTAGGGGCCTGGCCCGAAACCCAGGCATGTGCCCTGACTGGGAATCGAACCGGTGACACTTTGGTTCCCAGGCCAGCGCTCAGTCTGCTGAGTCACACCAGCCAGGGCTCCATTACTTTTTTTAAATTCAAGAGTTTAAAATTCCCACTTCCAGCTATCCCCTTGCAGTTACACATGGCTGGCTAACAAAAATGTAACTATTGCTCTTGCTTCCTGTCTTTTCAGTCATTGTGTTCCTCTTTCTCTGTCCCTCTCCTATTTCACACTGCAGATCTGTGGGATCTGTGCTGTTTGTTATTGTTGCCCTGTGGTGCCATGTGACAACAAATTATCATGTTTTGCTTCAGTACTTTTACTCTTTATTAAAGGTGGGAAGTTGCTGGCACTTTCTAGGAAGCTATATTAAGCACTTGCCTAGAGTTTGGTGTTGCTCTGATTTGACCTTTGTCGGTCTTTCTCCCTACTCTTTTAAGAAAAAGGTCCTTTCCCGCTTGAGAAGATGGACAAGACCTTTGATATATTGGTGGGAAAATGTGCCATGCTTGGACCTGTGGGAAACTAGAAAAAGGGGTGAATGGTTCTACATAAAGAAGGAAGGACAGGGATGTCTCTTCTGGAATAGGAGAGACAGGAAGAAAATTGTGGGGACAGCAGCTGCCATGTGATTGTGGTGTGCTGTGTAGGAGTAAACTCTCTTAGTTGCCCCTGGAGAACACCTACAAAGACCTATATTTTTCTTCAAGGCTCTTAGAGTTGAATCTGTAAGCTCTTTGGATGTGTCGCTCTGGGTCCTAAGATCAGAGCAATGCTGTATTTGGATCATACAATTATATACACACAACTTACCAAGTTATATTTAATTGAATGTACATTCGTACCTGGCCCTGTTCTAGATGCTGATATAAGAAAAAAATATTTGTGTCTTGATGATAATACCAAATGTTGGGAAGCTGCACACTGAGGGAATTCTTTTATTTTTTCTTATTTTTATTTTTTTAAAATATATTTTATTGATTATGGTATTACAGTTGTCCCATCTCCTCCCCACCCCCTGCCCTGCACACCCCTTCCCCCCACACTCTCCCTCCTTAGTTCATGCCCATGGGTCATATATATGAGTTCTTTGGCTTCTACATTTCCTATACTATTCTTAGTCTCCCCCTGTCTATCTTCTATCTACCATTTATGCTTCTTATTCCCTGTACCTTTTCCC
>VMDR010016649.1:0-20952 GCA_007922815.1 Macrotus californicus
TCAGTAATAATACTCTATTTACACTTCAAAGTGCTTTGGGTTGTTGGGCCAAAGAGTATATTATTGTTAACAGAAGGTTAAATAGAGATTTTCTCTATCTTAGGAATACAACTAAATATTAGAAGGTTGATGCTTTTTCAAGTCTTTTTTAACTGCATAAAGCTTTCAAAAAGGCTCTAACCAGTTATTTAAAAAGTCAAAATTTGCACTATTTAAATAATTAAACATTTAAGAGAAAACATTTCTTTATGTCTCTCTTATGCAAATTTCTTAAATATGCTTAAAGAGGAAAAAGTAACAGTTTAGTACAGACAGTTAAGAGCCGACTTTAGAGCCACACTGACTGAATCTGAATTCCAGTGTTAGCTGCGTGGCCTTGGATAATTTGAGGTGTGCCTCAGTTTCCTCACTGTAACATAGGGAAGCAACATACCTACCTCATAGGATTTTTGTGATGAATGTTATTGTGTAGCTTTATTTTTTTTTTTATTTTTTAAAGATTTTATTTATTTATTTTTAGAGAGGGGAAGGGAGAAAGAGAAAGAGAGAAACATCAGTGTGTGGTTGCTTCTCACACGCCCCCACACTGGCCCACAACCCAGGCATGTGCCCTGACTGGGAATTGAACCGTGACCCTTTGGTTCGCAGTCCAGCGATCAATCCACTGAGTCACAGAAGCCGGGGCTTATGTAGCTTTAATATCTCAGTACGTTGTTTGATTGTGTAACATTTCCCTTTCTGTAAGGGGTATAAGACATACATTTATATGTTAAATGAAAGTGAATGAAAACATTTGTTCTGTTTTCTTTCCTTTGGGATATATTTCTTCTTCGATATCCTAGGATATCAACCTTACTATAAAACCTACTGGCTGATAATTCAAGCCACGTAAATTATAACTTGTGCCATTGTTCCCTCCACAAAAGCAAGCTATATGTCTTAAATAGGTCAAATACTGTTACAATGAAAACTTCTATAATACCATCACCACACCAATGTTCCCTTTATTTCAACCAATATCTAATAACATCCGGGTAGTACAAAATAGTTGAGAAGTTTTAGAGCTAATTTTCAAATGATAAAAATTTATAGTATTTTTCATAGCAAAGTATAATAAAGATTTTATGAATATTCATAAATATACTACTGAAAAGTTTCTGAAAATGTTAAGAAAACTGCCATAAAGAAACCAGAATTTAGACGTTTAAATGTGAATTAAAAAACTAATCTAAATTCTTATAGCAAGACCCAGACCTGTTTCTTCTGGTTTCATTAAATGCTGTAGCTAACTGAATTATGAAATGAACCACGTTCATTTTCCTTTTTGTATTAATGAGATTTAAAAATCACTGACTTTGGTTATACCTTTTAACAAAATAATCTTTATAGGTTTGGAAGATCAAATCAACAGTTTTAGCAACCTCTCCAAAAGCTCTGAGTTAAAAAAAAATAAAACAACAAATTTTAAGAAGACTTCTTTCTTACAGGAAGTCCTACAGTTCTATTCTTCGTAGAGATTATATACACCTCTCCCCAATATCATGCTTCCCCCCCATAATTTTGCATTATGAGGTCTAAGTGTCAGTGAATTGAAATTCCTGATATCTTACATATATTCTTGGTAACAGGTTATCACCACTCTCTAGGGAAGAAGTCAAGAGCCAGCGCACTGACAGGGTGATGTTTTGTTCATATTTTGGCCGTAGGTTTGCTTTAAGAGATAGCACGCCATCAGAATGGAAGACCTTATGCCTCTGAGTTGATGGGGTTCAGAGCTAAGATGGTGGACTACACAAGCATGGAGGACTGGAATTTCCTTGGAGGCATTTTGGAGGAAGTTCAAATCTACTCCACCATGATTGGAAAGATCTGGCTCACCACCCTGTTCATATTTTGTATGCTTGTTCTGGGTGTAGCAGCTGAAAATGTCTGGAATGATGAGCAGTCTGGCTTCATCTGTAATACAGGACAACCTGGCTGCAGAAATATATGCTATGACCAGGCTTTTCCTGTCTCCCTCATTAGATACCGGGTTCTGCAGGTGATTTTTGTGATGTCACCATCCCTGGTCAACATGGGTCATGCTTTGTACTGACTGAGAGTTCTGGAGAAGGAGAGGCAGATGGAGAAAGTTCAACTGCGAGGAGAACTGGAGGGGGTGGAGTTTGAAATGTCTCGGGATCGGAGGAGATTGAAGCAAGAACTTTGTCAGCTGGAGCAAAGGAAACTTAATAAAGCTCCACTCAGAGGAACCTTGCTTTGCATGTAAGTGATACACATTTTCACTCAGTCTGTAGTTGAAGTTGCATTCATGATTGGGCAGTATCTTTTATATGGATTTCATTTAGAGCCTCTATTTAAATGCCATGGCTATCCATGTCCAAATATAATTGATTGTTTTGTCTCCAGGCCAACAGAAAAGATGATATTCCTATTATTTATGCAATTCATAGCCACTGTTTCACTTTTCTTAAATGCCCTAGAAATTTTCCACCTATGCTTTAAAAAGATTAAAAGAGGGCTTTGGGAACACTATAAATTGAAGGATGAGTATAATGAATTCTATTCAAACAGGTCAAAACAAAATCTTGCCAAATATCAGAGCACATCTGCAAATTCACTAAAGCAACTCTCTTCTGCACCTGATTATAACCTGACAGTGGAAAAGCAAACACACACAACAGTGTATCCTACTTTAAAGTCCTTTGCATTGCAGGCACATCCTAACAATCAAGATAGATATAATGAGAAATGCCATTCTGGACAAAGAACAGGAAACTGTACCTTCTAATGAGATGTGCACACTTCGTACTACCTGTAGTTATGTTCAATGCATCAGCTCAAGTAGTAATGAACACTCATAAAATACCTGGAAAAGGAATTAATGGAAACCAGTTAAGGAAAAAAAGAGAAATTGATGGCACAGACAGCAAAAGAAACCAGTACCCTACAGGTCGCTGTATTATTCCAGGTGTGGCTATAGATCTGGACAACCACATGGATCAGTCACCCCAAACAGCTTTCTCTCTGTCAGCTAACTGCACCGGGGAACCAAGATGGCTTCCTGCTACATGGAGTCCCTCTACAGAAGATGAAAATTGGGTGTCACCTCTGTTACCTCCTAAAGGTAGCCTCAAGGGCCAGTTCAGAGAAGGCACAATCAGAACCCTTTCTCCTTTACAAGGAGAATTCCAACCACTTGACATTCCAGGCACTCCTAATTCTTTGGGAGAGTTGTCGTAGGGATCTGAGTTGACCAGAACCTGCAATAATCCTACTGCTTGTCCTCCAAATCAATTAGTGTTGAAGACCAACAATCTCATTAGTAGGTGGGCTCCCTTCAGATCTGAACAGCCGTTGGCTTTTAGACATTCTGCATATTACATTATCATAGAAGTAGCCTAGTGATAGCAGAACACAGACAAAACAGGTAAGGATAGCTCTAAAGACCAGGTCTTAAGATGGGCAAATGCAAATCCATTTTAAAAAGGGAAAAACAGTTCCTATTCTGAAATTGTGAAGGGGTAGTTTTAAAAACAAAAGCGTAAGTGTTACCGAATTGGGATTAACGTTTTCCTGAGCTCCCTTCAGAATTTCTGAAGACTGAGTTTGGGGAAATCATATGTTCAGATTTGAGGCTAAATAGATTGGAACGAGGTTTTTCTTTGAAGGGATCGCAGTCCTTCAGAGATTGTTCTTGATGTATATAATTCCTTCCTTTAGTCATTTATCTTTTATTTGTGAGCACTGGTTAAATTATGTTTGCTCCTGGGACCTAACTTAAGTTTCTTTATAAACTTCAACCTGATGTGTCGTGAGTATAATCATAATGTTGTTATCCAGTAAATAAAAATCTCAAAAAGATTGGTGGCTTTCTTTGACCAGTTTACGGCATCGTGATTCGGTGCCTAGACTGGAGTTTTGGCCCTACTACTAATTGGTCATCTAATCTCGTCACTTCACTAACATTACCTACTTTACAGGTACAGTGTGAAGATTAAAATAAGAAACGTGTTTTATAGTGCATGGCACACAGAAAGCGCTCAAAAGTGCTAGCTATGATTCACCCTCCACAGGCCCACATTAACTACGCAACAAAACAAGGAAACGCCAAACGTAAAAGCTAGAACCGAAACATACGATTCTAAACACATGCCTCAAGCCATTGGCAATCTAAGGGTCGCCCTGCGTCAATTGTGGGCACACTTTTAGGGTGAAAGTCAAAAAGCCAGAGCATACGTATAGGTCACCACGGCTTCAAGGTCCCCGTTGAGGGAGGTCCGCCCACTAACGGTACCGGGAGATCCTTCCCGCGGTAATAGTCCCCGTGCTCACGGGCTTCGGAGGCTCCGCCTCCGGGGCGCCACGCCCATCTTTGGTCCCACCTGGACGCCGAGACCGAGTTACCGAAACCCGCTTCTCTCTAGGCAACCAACTTGCTGCAGGGACCGGAAGAGGAAAGAAAGTGCTGTCAGGATAGCCAATGGGCGGGCTTACGCAGACTCCCTCGTCTCAGCCCACCATGGGGCATTCAGAGCGTCCTGGTCGCCATGAAAACAGGCCACACCCCGGCCATCCCCGACCGTAGTTTGCAAGTGCGCAGGTGCACGCGCCCTACCGCGCATGTGCAGTGCTGCTTAGAGCCCGCCAGCCCCGGTCTCCGGCGCCAGCTACGCCGCTGCCGCTGTCACTATGGCCCATTACAAAGTGAGGGGGGCGTGCGGGCGGTGGCCAGCCGCTGGTCGGCTCCGGGTGGGAGTTGGGGCGCGCGCGCGCAGGTTTTGGGGGTCTGAGGTAGCGATGCGGAGGCGGGGTTTGTCGAACTCCCAGCGCCTTCTTCCTGCTCCGGCCCCCGATTTCGGCCACTGACCCGCGGTGTCTCCTCAGGCCGCCGACTCGAAGCGCGAGCAGTTCCGGAGGTACTTGGAGAAGTCAGGAGTGCTGGACACACTGACCAAGGGTGAGTATGTGCTAGGAGAGGGCTCCTAGCGTCCTGGTCGTGCTCCTCAGGGCTGCGTCCCTGACGGTCCGTGGCGTGCGGAGGAGGGAGGACAGGTGGGACCTGTCCAAGGTCCGGCGAGGTGGGCCTCGGGGCCCGGCGCACGCCCGGCTGCGGGTCGCCGCCGAGCCCGGGTCGGGTACGCTACCACTCCCTCGGCCGGGAGTGAAACTCTTGCAGCTGTTGCAAAGTCTCTTCCACTTCCGTTGCTTTGCCTCGAGTAGCCGCTGAGGGCACGTTTGCTAAAGATCCGAGATCCCGGTTCCTCCCGCCTTGCAGTTTGTGCGGAGTCCTCGAAATCCTGCTAAGAAACATGAAACCTCGAACCGAGTAGTCAGTTGTACAGATTGGAAAGTGTGCTGTGAAGCAGCTAAGTGCGTGTAATCCCCAAAGTAGGCGATTGATACACAGTCAATGAGGCTGTGGCTTCCCACCCGTTTCGTAGTTCACCTCAGTTCCTGCACTGTGCAGATTTCATAATTGAAGTATTACTACAGATTAAGAGGCTGGAGAGCTCATCAAAACGGTTACATTGTTTTCACTTTTTGAAATGGAAGCTGTTACACTGTGTTCCCTCCTCCGGGGCTCAAA
Source organism: Macrotus californicus (assembly GCA_007922815.1). Taxonomy (NCBI): domain Eukaryota; kingdom Metazoa; phylum Chordata; class Mammalia; order Chiroptera; family Phyllostomidae; genus Macrotus; species Macrotus californicus. Next base: position 5,591 of record VMDR010016649.1, read on the forward strand.
ATCTAAGTGAGGGCGCCTGAAGCTGGAGGGGTTGGAGAGAGGGTTGGGGTGCTGGTTGTCTAATTCGCTCAGCAGCGGTTCGCCCGGGGACGGGGGCCTGGGTCCAAGCGAGAAGAACGGCAAGTGTCTGGGAAAGAATCTGGTCACCGCTCTTTGGCCAGAAGCGAAGGTTAGGAGAAAATTCTAAGAGAAGAATGACTGTGTGTCTCAGCAGAAAGCATGGCTATTAATTCCCCAGCATGGGCTGGTAATTTTGATTTGGCGGGCTCAGGTACGAGTTTCTCTGCCTCTTTGCAAATAAATTTCAGTAAACATTAAGGAACTACTCTACGGAAGCCGTGTCCTCTTTTGTTGCCGGACGTGTCGCAGATTCTGGTCACCCTCTCCCCTCAAACACACTCCCCAAGTTCATTTCTTTCACTTATTTGACCATTTCATTCAGGGCTGTTTTAGGTACTGGAAACACAGCAGTGGAAACAAGAACCTACCCTAAGGGAGCTTATATTCCTCGTGGGGGAGACGTAATAAATACATAGTGCCAGCCAATGGTATTAGGAATAAAAACAGCAAAGGAGGGGATAACGTGGTGGGGGAAGGCCTCTCTTTAGTAGTAACATTTGAGCCAGACCTGAATGCTACAAAGTCTGATGTTAGGAGTTCCAGGAAGCGTGAAGAGGCCGGAGTGGGCGGACAGCAGGTGGGAAAGGCAGAATGGTGAAGGGCAGAGAAGTGACCCTTGTGGGAAACGACTGAAGATGGACAGCCTTGGGGCCACACGTGGATTTCCCTTCACCAGAGCTGGGAAACCGCTGGCGCCCCGTTTTCCCTTGCTCACATCTGCTGGTGTCTGACCCCTCGGCCTCCCTACACTCCCAGTTCCCAAAATAATATCAGACGACTTAACTACTGATCTACTGATGTGATCTGTTTCAAATCTGATTTTCAGCTTCAAACATAAGTACTTTACATAGGTTTAATTTATAATTTTTATCTCGCTTATTTCCAAGAGGATTTGAAACTGCTATCCTCGTTAGACAGGATGGCTAAAGACAAAGATGATAAATCATTTGGAAGAAGAGGCATTTTAGTTATTTTGAGCACTGTATCAACCTCTAAAAATCCTCGCTGCTAAGGCAAAAAGGGGAACATCGGGTATGGAGATTTTCTGGTCTGATTAAAAGGAAGTATATTCCACCTATAGAAAAGCACAGAGAACTTGACATTTACATCATGTTGTGTAATTAGCAACCTTGTACCACTGACAAATTTAAAAGGTGAAAGAAATGGGATAGGGAAAGAAGAGGAAGAAAGGATAAGTATTCATGTCTAGACATCAGTGGAAATAGTGGAGGAAACAGAAGTTTGGGAATATGATTTAAAGAGAAAGGTAGTAAGAGGAATTAACGGGCACTGTCACGTATTGAAAGGGGGATTGAGGGGAGGGTAGGAGTGATGTAAATATATCAGTTTACAAAATTTACAACAGTATCAAAAAAGAGTGTTGTAAGTTTGTTTGGAGAGATGGAGAGTAACTACCAGAACTCAAGTAGTTGCCCATTTGAGTTTTTCCATACTGTCTTATTTTGATGTTATTAAAATTCTAAAAAATACGAGAGAAGCATGTAAGTTGGTTTACAAAAAAGTTTTTAACTTGGGATCTAGATACGCACATTTTTTGTGTAGTTACTTTTTTTTTTTTGGCTTTATCAGATTTTTTAAAGGGTTCCATGCACAAAATAGTTAAACACTGGTTTAGAGAGACTTTTGTCTGAGTAGTAAGTTCTAGTAGGGATTTGTTCAGTAGAAGATGAGCAAGGTAGTACTGTCATGAGCTATTGGATATGAAAACACTGAAGTGTTATATTTTAATGTTGATTTGCGCATGTTAATTACTGGTGCAATTTTTGGCTGGTGGTTATTTAGCATGTTATGAATGAAACTTCATTCTTTAAGAACATTTTGAATTCAAAAATTTTTAGTAATTACCATAGCCATGTTGATTTTCTCCTACATTTTTCTCAAATTTATCTACAGTGTTTCTATCCCTCTATTACTCTAAGACAGGTAACTATTTTTTTTTAAGTCCTCACCCAAGAATATGTTTATTGATTTTTACAGAGGAAGGGGGGGAAGAGGGAAACATTGATCAGTTGCCTCCCACAGGTACCCCGACTGGGGATCAAACCTGCAACCTAGGTATGTGCCCTGACCAGGAATCGAACCCTCAACTTTTTGGTGTATGGGACGATGCTCCAATCCACTGAGCCACCTGGCCACGGCCAAGTCCACTGTCTTTTTCAACAGATTTACCACAGCAGCCTCTGAACTGCTTTGTTCTTGTCTCACTTGTTGATTTTCCACACAGCAGTAAAGAGTAGTGACCCTGTCATCCTCCTGCTTAAAATGTTTCTGTGCCTGTTCTTAGGATCAAAGTCCAACCAAACGTGCAGATTTAGGTGTTCTTCCAGTGTGTTCCCATAGCCTGTTACCCTGATTGTCCCCGGATGCTTTTTGCGTCTAGTTCCTTGCTTATCTTTTGCACTAGACTGTAAATTCATTGAGAGCAGGGACCTTGTCTGTCTTCTTCACCATGGTACGGACACTCCTAGCAATGTGCTTGACATATAGTAGGCACTTAATATAGACTGAATTATAGACTAATTTCAGCCATTCAAATTTAAGACTTTAATTGTTGCTTTTTCTGCTTTTTGATTTGCAGTATTGGTAGCCTTATATGAAGAACCAGAGAAACCTAATAGTGCTTTGGAGTATCCTTTTCATCTTTCAAGTCAGAAAAAGGCCTAATTTTTGGAACTCTTTATTTTTCCACATAGATAACCTTTAAAATACTTTTGATTATTGAAAAAGTTACTTTCCTTTGAATTTTTGGGTGATGATCTGCAGGTAAATGTGGGTGGTGGGGTGGGGTAACTCTGATCAGAGATGCTACTCTGGGCTATTTCATTACTTTCATTCAGCTCAAGTAAATTCTTAACTTTGAGATTAGTTTTTTAAAGCATCACTTAGGAGCTGCTACCCCAGAAAATCCAGAAATAGAGCTGCTTCGCCTAGAATTGGCAGAAATGAAAGAAAAATATGAAGCTATTGTAGAAGAAAATAAAAAACTGAAAACAAAGGTAAATTTTTAAAAGGAATTCATGTTAACAGTAACTTCATCTTTAGTTAATAATTTCACCTGTTAATAATAAATTCACGTTAATAATATTAATATGATCAAAACCTCACTAAAATGGACAGTAGTAGGAGAGGGAGAATGGTACATATCAATCTCAGTGGCAAGGCAGAACTGATGCCCTGTCTAGAAAACAACAGATACATTATAAATAGGACAGATAGCAAAGTGTGGTCAAGAAGAGGTTCTTGGGGACCTGCATCAACAAAAAGATGAGAATATGGTTAATTGCTACTTCTAAAAGTATATGGAGATTTTTGAGAGTTTTAAGCAGTTGATTTAAGTTACTTTGTGAATGGCTCCTCTTAAGAATTGTGCAGTGCACCATCTACCTAGTCATGTGGTGACCCTGTAATGTGTTAGTGTACCTCTGGAAATGTATTCGCACTTCATTTTGTCTAGTGCTGAAGTTTTTTCTGTTTAAACTGTGAGAATTTTCATAATCTTCAAATTAGTCAACTTTTAAGTCCTTGAGGTTTCACTACATTCCGAATCACATAGTATATTTTACATTACTCTAGGAATTTCTCATAATATGTTTTATTTTTTCAATAACGTTTCAAGATAAGTCAAACAGGTACACAGATAGGTGAGGCAACTACAGCACAGTGAAGTCCAATTAGTTTCTCAAATCCGACAGCTAAATGAAACCAATCTTAGCCTAGTGTTCTTCCAGAGTAGCAACTCAGCATAAAAGAAAATACAGTGTCTTAAATTACCAAGATTCCACGGTATGCAAATTACTAGTTAATTCTTGGGCACTTTTAAAATCAAAGACATGAGCAGCTCTTTATTGACTGGCCAGTTTCATTTATGTCACATTTGTTTTTTCTACTTTGTAGGAGAAAGTTCAGTAAACTCTTGGTGGAGGGGAAGAAAGTTCCTTATTAGAAGTCACAACGACATCTTTGGGAACATACAGATTATTGCATATCAAATGTTTATCAGCGTAGCCATAAATTGGAGTTAAATTTTAGTTTCCCAGTAGTATTAAAGGTTTATGTAAAAAGCCTTCAATTAGGTTTGATTGTATTAAATCTTAAATCATTGAGTGGTTTAATGATTTAAACATATAAACTTACTGATTCAATAATTAAATTGAATATGACAGTTAACTCATTTTGTTACTGTTAACTTTTTTGTTACCCAGCTTAGAATACAATTCACTTAAACCCTCTGTCTTTGCCCCGTAGCTTGCTCAGTATGAACCACCTCAGGAGGAGAAGCGTGCTGAATAGGATTCTTCTCAGTTGAAAGACACTGAAAAATGGTTTTGTAAGACTTGAATAGTTTGTATAGTATATAATCTTTTCTGAACAGATGCTATAGAACTCTTTTAATATGTTAAATTCACCTATCACACTTTAACTGTTATACACACATATTCTTAGAATCACCAATAAAAACTCAATATAACTTTCTTTGGGTCTTAAAAGCAGGAGAATCCCAAGTGAATCCTGAAAAAAATTGAAACACAGCCATCTAATTCATTTCCTTAAAAGACATTCTCTTTACTAGTCTGACTCGGAATGGTGGTACTGGTTGTATTCGAGCCAAGGAAGGTTAGCTTTTCCTTGGTTTAGTTCAGGATGTGAGTCCAGGTACAGTCATTCTTTAAAATGAAGATGACACTGTTTATACTCTGTGTAGGCAGCTGGAGAGATCTATGTGACATGAGATGCTTTTGCATGGGTTCCTATGAATCTTTCGCTCATTTATATAATGCAGAACAAATAACTCTTCTTTGCCACCACTTTGCCTTAGGTAACCGTGGGTGTGCCACTTTGCCACCACGTTTTCCTTCTATGCAATCATGCCCTATTTGATAATGCTGCCTTGCTTGCTCTGTGCTTCAATGAGTCCTACTTGCACACTGGCCTTTCTGTGTTGATTTTCAATTTGCTATAATAGCAGTTACCCTTACTGTAATTTATATAACTTTAAACAGGATCACACTGTCCCCCTGCCTTAGTTGTTCAGTTGAGCACAGAACAGAGGCAATATAAAATTCTGGGTTCATGCACAAGCTGGGATAAGGGGAATGAGCCATATATCATGGAAAATTATAGTCTGTGGGTATAATTATATAGTGCTTTTTTCTCTCAAAGTATTTTTCTAGCCTTGAATTCATTTTATCTTCATTACCCCTGTGAAGTAGGTAGGGCAAGTACAAGGGGAGGTTGGGTGCTGACTTTTTAGGTCAAAGACTGATATTGATACAAATTATTTACTAACTGTAGAACCTTGGGCATATCAGTTAACTGCTCTGAGATTCACTTTCTTCACCTGTTAAATGAGAATAATAATATCTGTGCTGCCTACCTCACAGGGTTGTTGTGAGGGTCAAATGGAATGTATGTGAAAGATTTGTAAATGGTAAAGCACTATATTCTTGTTTGTTAGTCCTTTTTCCTTTCTTTTGGAAGGCCTACAGACATGTTTTATTTTCTTGATCATTTATTTTCCTTATTGGTTGATTGACATTATTAATAAGTAGTCCTATTTCATGCATCCTGTCCCGATTGTTAGAGAACTTGTCTTTCTTTTTTAGTCAAAAGACACACAAAAACATCCATCAAAAGTTGGTTTAACTAGCAAAAGTTTCAGTACCTGCTAGAAACTGACTAAGCCAATTATAAGGGCATTTTAAACAGTCACGTTGGCAGGAATATGGCAATGGTCTGTGCCTTTTCTAGGCATAAGTTTGTTTTGAAGGGGGGGCAGATACTGCTGGAAGCATATTAGATTCAGTTGGTTTATCTTTTACCAGTCTGAGTACCTTCTACGTGGAGGACAATGGGTTGAATGCTGGGTATTACAAAAATGTAGTTAGTTATAAGACATGTATATAAGCAATTACAGTGTGGGCTAGGGTGGACTAAGAATCATAATAAAACATGGCCCCATTAGGGTTTTAGAAGAGAGGGAGATTTGGCTTCTTTAACCTGTTGGTATGAGAGTCCCTTGTGGATACTGACTAGGAGAAATCTTTTTCTGGCAGCTAACTCTCATTGCTTTTTTCCCTTGGGATTAGTATTAATACTTATGTAAGTGGGGTGGCTGTCCCTTGTACCATTCTTTTGGAAAGAATGGCAACCTGTGGGTTGCAAAATCACACTTTTTGGTGGTCCTGACCTGTTAAACTGCTGTACCAGTCAGTGCTATTTAAGAATTCAGGGTGAGCCTGGCCTCTGGAGGTCGTCTTCAACATTTCTATCGATGATTCGCCTTAAGACAGTATACAAGAAGAGGCTCAATGGAGTAGAAAAAGGATCCCATCCATTCAGTTCCTGCTATGCTTCAGCTAACCTTACTATAAAATGTAGATTTCATATCTTGCTTACCTCACAAGGTTGTTGTAAGGGTCAAGTTAAATATAATGGATGACAAATACCTTGCAAATTATAAAGGGCTACATATGGGTCAGATGGTAGTAATGCCAAATCTGTAAGTGCCACAGAGTTGGAAGGGCTGGTTGGCAGACTATATTGAAACAAACCTGAAATTGCTTAACAACTTGGAATATTCAAACTTCTGGGCCAAACGAGAAAGCTGAAATACAAGTTTTTTTTTTTTTAAATTTAAATATTTTATTTATTTTTAGAGAGGGGGAGGGAGGGAGAAAGAGAGGAAGAGAAACATCATTGTGTGGTTGCTACTTGAGTGCCCCCTTTGGAGACCTGGCCTGCAACCCAGGCATGCGCCCTGACTGGGAACTGAACTGGCGACCCTTTGGTTCGCAGTCTGGCACTCAATCCACTAAGCCACACCAGCCAGGGCCATAAGTTTTACATTTAGGTTAAAAAATGCAGTTACACAAATTTAGGCACTAGGATTGTTGACAGAGTACTAGTTCCAGTGATTATGATTGGGGACCACCTGTACTCCCTTGAATATTTTTTTAAAAATCCATTCTGGAAAGCATTAATAGAACTACTGTCCAGGTGCTAAGCAGTCACACTGAAGGCTATACTGGTCAGTATTGCATTTTAGGTGGCAGACATTTGATGGATGCTGACAAGCTCAAATGCATATAAAGGAGAGTGACCAATAGAAGGCATTGAAAACACAAGGCTGTGTGTCTAATATGGTAGCCATCAGCCACACCTGGCATTTAAAATTAAAATTCAAAATTCAGTTCACTAATCACACCAGTAACATTTCAAGTGCTAATACACCAGTACAGTGACCAGTATAGTGACCAGTACAGATGTAGGACATTTCTATCATCAGAATGTTCTACTGGACGTCACCATAGAAGGAACGGCTGAAGGAACTGAGCATGTTCAGCGTGAACAGAAAAGATTTAGTGGCCAACCAAGACTACAATCTAGGGCTGCCATGGCAGAGACGATTACTCCTGTGGTGCTCCACTGTAAGCTCCAGGGAGTATGGTTTTTGGCCTGAATAAAAGAACTGGTAAAGTTTTACCACAGTGGGATTGCCTCCCTTTTGAGATAGTGAGCTGTCTTCTCTTAGAAGTACTGAAGTGCATGCTTTGTCTATCCGATGCTGTATAGTGGATCCTCTTTGTGTGAGAGATGGGACTAGATCGCTAAGAATGTGTCCTACTTTGAACTTCTAGATTCAGACATAACCAAGTCCCAGGCCTGTATGAACATGCTTTCCCTTCATAATCAAGAAACTAGTTTCCTTGAAAGACCAGTACCACCCCCCCTTCCCACTTTAGGAGGAATATCCTCTTGTCGCATTTCCAATTCTAAAACCTGTCAAGGGTGAAAATTCCTCTAGCATTCTGAAACATTTGATGACAAGGATTTCTTTTGATTTGTTTTCATTATTCTTTTGGTCTACGTGGGGGATGCAATGTTCTACGCGGGGAGCGGGCACATGGAATTAACTTGAGTAGACTTTGACTAGGTGGGAAGGAGGAGAAACTGAGTCACGCTGAGTTTGAAGTGGTAGCAGTAAGCACTGGCACGGACTTGCTGAAGTTCGTTCTCTCTGCCAGAACGAACTGTATCACACTCAATACGGTTTCGTTTGAGGTTTTGCCCTCACCCTGTCTGGCTCCTCATACCTTTGCATTTCCCAACCATATCTATCCATCCGACCATAGACCAGCTCCTGTAGACTTTCTCACTCTCCCGATTCCCAAGCATTATCTGTACCTTTGACCTTCCTACCGGTACCGACGCTACTTACGCCATCAATCTTCGAAAGGCTGGAGGATAGGCACGGTCCGAGTCGTTTCTAGTTTTGTGCCCCAGCACTTCGCAGACATCAATAAATGTTGGCTCGGGCGAGTACTGGGAGGACAATCAGTTCTTCCAAATGCCCAGAGAGCATCTCCCGTTGCGCTACTCTCCAGGAATTTCGACGAAGTCGGGCAGCGGTGAAAAACAATAAGCGCGGTTGGGCAGGACAGAGGTGCGGGTTGGGACGTAGAGCTCAGGGCTCCCCTGCGGGGCCACCACCCTCGTGACTCCTCCTCCCCCTCTTTGGTTCCCAGTCAGGTGATTCCGGGCACGTGACGGGCACCACCTACCCTGCTGCCCCCGAATGGCAGCTAGAGTAGCCAATGAATGGCTGGGCCTCTGAGCGGAGCCAATGAGAGCCGGGCCCCGGGGGGTGGGCCGCGTGTTGGTGGCGGCTGCCGGGGGCGGCGGCGGTGGTAAATTGGGGAGGCGGCGGCCTGGCCTGGCCTGGCCTGGCAGGGCGCTGGTGGCGGCCGGTCTAGCACCATGTCCCTGCAGTACGGGGCGGAAGAGACGCCCCTCGCCGGCAGTTACACCGCGGCGGATTCGTTCCCGAAGGACTTCGGCTACGGCGTGGAGGAGGAGGAAGAGGAGACGGCAGCCGCGGGCGGCGGGGTTGGGGCGGGGGCCGGCGGAGGCTGTGGCCCGGGGGGCGCTGACAGTTCCAAACCGAGGATTTTGCTCATGGGGCTCCGGCGCAGCGGCAAGTCCTCCATCCAGAAGGTGAGTGGGACCGTGCCGTGTCCCACCGCCGCTCCTCGGGGGGCCAGGCGGGGGAGGCCCCCCAGGAGGGCGGTGGCTGGAGCTGGCCTGCAGGGCTCTCCCACCGCACTTTCTCTTCTCCTCCGGGGACCAGAGCCGAGGTACGACCCGCGCGAGGACTCCGACCTCTGAGTCCACGTCCAAGTCAGCTGAGGCCGAGTGGGTTCCCGAAGGTGAAACTGGCTGGCGGGAGGCAGGTGCCTGTGGCACGGCTGGGGACCTCCGCCTCCTGGGACCCAGCCTCTGTGCCTTACACGAAACTGATGTACTCTCCAGTTCTGACTTGGAGAACTTAACGGACTCCTTCTCCTGCTGAGTTTCTGTGTGTTCTACTCACTTCAGGTGACCTGAGTTTGCAGGGCTTCCCGGGTGAGCCCCAGGGAACAGCATCAGAAGGAGTTGTGACGAAGTCACTGACAATTTTAATGCTCGCTCTTGTCACTAACACGGAGAATTTACTGTAACATTATTGGGTATTGGGGGCTATCGTTCCACTTACTTTAGTACTTGTGTCTTGGCGAGTGTAATTGCTGGTGATACTACTACCCCAGTATGTGGTTACAGAAATCTTCTGAGACCTTAAGAATATTTGCAGACCTATGTCGTCAATCCATTTGCTTTCACTTGGGGTCTGTCGGGACCGAATGGAGGGCTATGCACGTTTTTTGTAAGGGGAAAATTCCCACTTCGTTGGAAAAGTCTATCCAAATACACTTCTAAGTAATATTTTGTAGACAATATTTTTAAAAAATAATCATTGTTTCCAGTTTACGGGATTGCTTGCTTTTCATCTCTACAACAGAATTTGGATGCATTTATGGTAGGTTTTTAGCAAACTGGTCTTAATGCTGATATTATTACTATTACTGACCAAATCTTGGGAGTGACTGTTCATTTTCTAGAAAGTAACAGGTAAACTGCTTTTGTGTTAAGAGTTCTACAGACTATGATTACTGTGATTCTTAACAATTGCGTTTACCATTTCTTTTCTCATGGGTTTTCCCTGTCAATTCCTAACCCTCCTCTACCCCACATATATCACTTTCTAACTTGATAAAGTTACTGCCTTTGTTTTATTTCTTCCCCAAGACTGCAAACGCAGTGAGGGTTCAGTCCGTTTCATTTCTGACCCTCCTTTGGAACCTGATGTAGGCACCCAATAAGTTTTCAATGAACCAAACTTCTCTAGCTTTAGCTATAAGCTTTCATAATCTTAAAGCAGATTTTTGCAAAATTAATACAATTCAACAGAAAGAATGAGTGGATTTGAGATACAGTGCTACTGCTTGTATTGAATATGGTGCATAGAAAATAGCAGAAAAGTTTCAGCTTCAAAATGGGCTGAATGGAAAGTAATTTGGTGTCTGTTTTAGACAAAGATTTGATTTATTTATTTTTTAGAGACATGGGAAGGGAGGGAGAATGGGAGAGAGAGAAACAGCGATTGGTTGCTTCTAGCACACCCCACCTGGGAACAGAAGCTGCAACCCAGGCAGGTGCCCTGACCAGGAATTGAACCAGCGACCTTTTGCTTTGCTGTAGGACACCCAACCAACCGAGCTGCCCCCATTGTGTTCTGTTTTGTCAGAAGTAAAAGAGTGGTGATCACCAATGGAGACACCATTTCCTTTTTACCTCTTTTAAAATAATTGCTGTGGGGGCAGGTTCTTCGGGTTAATTCAGGGTAGGATTTTCAACTTTTGATACAAAGTTGAACAGTCATAAAATTGTCTTTCTTTTAACAGGTGGTGTTTCACAAAATGTCACCCAACGAGACTCTCTTTTTGGAAAGTACCAACAAGATTTATAAAGATGACATTTCCAATAGCTCCTTTGTGAATTTCCAAATATGGGATTTTCCAGGGCAAATGGACTTTTTTGACCCAACTTTTGACTACGAGATGATCTTCAGGGGAACAGGAGCATTGATATATGTCATTGATGCACAGGTAGTTAGGAATAATTGTTTATTTCAGTTCTCTGACTGCAAAGATGTAGAAACAAAGCAGAGTTGTCTATCTTCTTTGTCATGTGCTGCTTACAGCTTATTTCTTTGCTAGTTGATTCCCTAGCAGTAGAAGAGATGCACCTGCGGGTGTGCTTTGGGAGCAAGCATGCCATTGTGGAGTACGGAATAGCAGATGATTGGGAGATATGATTTATGTCCTTAAGTTCTAGTTAATGAGCAGCTTCCTACTTTTATTTGTTAATAGTAGATATTGTTCTACTTCACTATACAATAATGATGTCACTGAAAAGATCTCAGCGCCCATGTTATAAGGAGGAATATAAGAACGGAGTCAGTAAATATTAAAGTGAATAGTTTCCTTAATTGTGCAAATTGAGTTTAGCCCAGCAAGCACATATTTGGGGCCTAGCAAATGGCAGACCCTCAGATAAATGGGGCATGTCTCTATCCTTAAGAAGCTTACTTTTTATAAGCTTCATTGTATAGGAGTGCTTTCAGAGTGACAGGCTCTGTAATGGGTGCTTTCACAAATCTGATCTAATTTAATTTATTTTTTGCAATGCTGTGAGGTAGGTACTATAATTCCAGTTTTATGGATGAGCAAACAGACCACAGAGTTCAAGCAAATCTGCTCAAGTCACACATCTAATAAATGGCAGAGCTGGGATTACTTAAAAAAAAATTCTAGTGGGAAGAAATGTCCATTTCCTTTTTCCTTTCCTTATATTGTCAGTATAAAATATTACAAGCATTAACTTGGTCATTGCAATTTTTAATCGAGAGATTAAAGATCAATTTAGTGGTATAAGTGAATATATTTGGATGTTTGCATATTTATGAATAATTAGGATAATATACTTTCTGTGGTTGGGGAAGGAGGTATTTTGAGGCTTTCTTAACTCATGACTTTTATCAGATTTCTTTTTTAAAACTATTTTGTTCTGACTTACAGGATGACTACATGGAGGCTTTAACAAGACTTCACATTACTGTTTCTAAAGCCTACAAAGTTAATCCAGACATGAATTTTGAGGTTTTTATTCACAAAGTTGATGGTCTATCTGATGATCACAAAATAGAAACACAGAGGGACATTCATCAAAGGGCCAATGATGACCTTGCAGATGCTGGGCTAGAAAAACTCCACCTTAGGTAACAATGTGTGTGTTTGATATGGGAGCCCTGAAAAATGTGTGAATGTATTCCCATCTCTGTCATTGCAAACACATAACTTTCTGTTACTGGCATACTCTTCCCAAATCTGTAAATTTTTTGACCTCTTTGTTGAATTCAAGTAGTTTTGGGAACCTGATGTTATTGAGAAGTTACTTTTCCTCTTTTTTTCATTTTCTAAGAGGTTGAAGTCATGTGAAGTGTTTCTGTTGGTGCTTTTCCTAACTCATCCCAAGAGACTCCTGGAGTCAGGCCATTTCCTCATGACATAAAACTGTTTTGGGACTCCCCTTTTTTGGTCTCATCCGTTTTTCCCCCCCTACCTCAGTTCGAGGACTCTTACATTTGCTGTAGATCTTTGTAGCTTGAGTTTTCACAGTATTTTTCTGAGTAGAAAGAACCTTTTTTTGTTTAATCCTCACCCGAGGATATTTTTTATTATTGATTCTAGAGATAAAGCAAGGGGGGAGAGGTGGATGGGGGGAGAGAGAGAAAATTGATTGGCTGCCTCCCATACATGCCCCAACAGGGGGTCAAATCCGAGACCTTTTGGTATATGGGATGATGTTCCAACCAGCAGAGCCTCCTGGCCAGGGCAGTAGGAAGAGCCTTTTAAAGAGTATACATTCAAGAGCCTTTTAAAGAGTATACATTCAAGTCTGGACTCTAACGTATCTTATTTATGTTTTTCAAAATGCTTTTATGAATCTCAAGTTTGGGTTAGGTGAGTTTATCCTATAGGGCTGCTGTTAAGTTTGAAGAACTGCTGATTCATAATTAAATACCATTACATTTTTATTATATATTTTTTGATGTTATAGTTAGAAATAAGCAAGAAAATGTTCTTTTGGTGATACAAACAGCTGATGATAGAAACAGCTTAAAGGGGAAGCAGGGGAGAGACACAAGTGTAGCTATTTCCTTATCCCTGGTCTGTTAACAATGACTTCCTTATAGGCTGAAGCCAACCCCCTTCCTTGCCTGAAATATCTACCACCTGAGGTTTCAGACTCTCTGGTCTTTCAGTTCTAGGAATTCACATAGAAAAGTCTCATTGATCTCTAGTTTACCTAGATTAAAATTTTAAAATATTTTTATGTAATTCATGCATTAAACAAAAACAGCAATACAGTTTTTATAAGAGAAAGGGAAAGTGCCTCCCCATGAAATCCTCAATCATATTTTTTGGGAATCCACTGCTAATAATGGATTTTAAGCCATGATTGGCCCTGTGTTCCCCAGTGCCCATGGAAATCCTTTTAATACTCTATGTCCTTTTCCAGGATGTCCCATTCCAGTGGTACACACTGTCCCTTTCCCCAGTTCTTTATAGGGCCCAATGCCTTGTTAACCTCTGAATTCTGCATCAAGCTTTTAATAATTACTAGTAGCCCTATGGATGAGGCTCCATTTGATTTCTGGTTTCCAGAAACTCAGCGTACTAAAATGCCCTGTTCTCCCGGTCCCTATCCACCTCCAAGCCTCACTGTCCCTGCAGGACCTTCTCACATTGCTAACCTTTTTGCCTAAGGAAACACTAAAATATTGCTTTGTTCTTAGTGCCTTTGGGGAGTCATCTTGGCCTCACCTATTTCCTTGCTCTCATATCTAGAGTAGAGCCTCATCTTGCATAGGGTTGAATTCTTAGGTCAGCTCCTCGAAAGTACTGTATCTTTAAATTACCTGAAAAGTATGATACCCACAGTTCTGTGTCTTCTGACTTTGTAATATGTACTTACAAATATGTCAGGGATAATGCAACTGTATAATGAAGAGTATATTCCCTGAGTGAAAAAGCAGGCAGAATTGTTCATGCTGTTTAAATTGTCAAACGTCCCACTCTGTCCCCCTATCACATTCTCAAATACGTGTTTTGTTAAATATATGGATGTTACTTCTCCACTGTACATCCTTTTAGTCCACCAGATTCCTGTCCCATTCTTCTTCTTTTTTTTTAAGATTTTATTTATTTATTTTTAGAGAGAGGGAAAGAGAGAGAAAAAGAGAGGGAGAGAAACATCAATGTGTGGTTGCCTATTGCACACACTCCCTACTGGGGACCTGGCTCGAAACCCAGGCATGTGCCCTCCAGTGACCCTTTGATTCGCTGACTGGCACTCAACCACTGAGCCTCACCAGCCAGGGTATCTGTCCTATTCTTTATAGGACCCCCGCTCCCATCCTTCTTAATAAGTTATTTACATACATTTTAAGTACCAGTTGTATTCATTTATTTATTCAAATATTTATGGGCGCTGTTTAGGGCAGGGGGATTGCAGCTGTAGACAAGATAGACAGTCTCTCTCCGTGGAGCTTACATTCTAATGAATGAGACAGCTCAAAAGCACTTATAAGTAAATGTATAGTGTAATTTTAAGTTCTTGTCAGTGGTATGAAGAGAAGTAAATGAGAGAAAAGAGGTAGAAAGCAATGGGTACAGAGGTACTATTTTAAGTAGGGGGGGGTCACAAAGAACTTTCTGAGGTGGTGACATTTCATTGGAGACCAAATTACGTATACTTATTCACTGTCACCTGTCTTCTCTAAGCTTTCTCTCTCTTTTTTAAAGTACTTTTAAATTTAATTTTATTTTTTAATCCTCATCTGAGGATATGTTTATTGAGAGAGAGGAAGGCGAGGAGAGAGAGAAACATGGGTCGATTGGCCTCTCGTACACACCCCTACCAGGGATCGAACCCACAGTCTAGGCGTGTGCCCTGACCAGGGATTGAACCCGCAACCTTTTGGTGTATGAGACACTGCTCTAACCAACTGAGCCACCTGCTCAGGGCTCCTCAAAGATTTCTCTTGATTTTTGTTTGTTATAGGCTTAAGAAACCAGGGTTTTTGAATCAAATTGCAAGGACTTAGGTAAATATTGAAGTTTCTGCTTCTGAAAATCCTTTCCTGAGTATTACCTCAGTTGCCTGATGTGTAAGTGCAATAAAAGGGCCGGAGAGCTACAGGCCAGGTGGGGACACCTCATTTGTCAACTTGAACTGTGGGAATGGTAGACAAAATAAAAAGGCTTTATTTGAACTTACTG
>VMDR010016650.1:0-20948 GCA_007922815.1 Macrotus californicus
TTTTATTATTTTCACCTTTTCACTTTCCTTGTGAGGTTTTCTTGGCTTTCTTCTAACTGTTGAATTCAACGATTGAGTGATTTACAGTCTCTCTTTTAATAACTAATATATTTATGAGCATATTTTTAAATATACCACACATTCTAATATATAATATTCTTATATTTGTATGTTTTGAAGTTATCTACAACTTTATTGTTGATTTCTACACTTCACAAGTTATTAAGAAGACAATTTTCTTGGCTTTTAAAGGCTTGAACATTTCTATTTAAATTTTTTAATAAAATGCATTATATTATGGTGAGATTATTTGACCTGATAAGCTTACAAATTATAGTTTCCAAAATTATCAAGTGTGTGCGTGTGTGTACTTAATCTTTACCCAGTAATAAAATATTTTCCAGAATTCCAAGGGGCATTAGTCCACTATTCAACTCCGGATATATTGAGTACTAAAAATAATAGTATATACAAACAGAGAAGTTGCTCCTCCTTCAGCCAATGCGGAAGGTACATCCTAAAGGGTGGATGGTAGCTGCCTGGTTACCTGCTCCAACTTCATCCAAGAGGCAGGCTGACGAAAGAGCCAGCATGTCCTCCGTCCCACCTGCCAGCCAGCTGTGCTGTGCAGGTTCGAATTGCAAGTGTGGGCTTCAAGTGGGTCCTGCAAACCACAGATGGCAAGACCCCTCCCTCCTGGACTCTGCCATATGGTCGAGTGTTAGCTTTAATTTTCAGGCATGTTCAAGCCTTTCAAAATGTTCATCTTTATTCCCTTTACTATACTTTGAATTTTGACTAAAATATGCATCTTATCCCACGTTCCTTCCTTTTTTGAAGTGTCCTTTGGTAGCTCTTCCTGTCTCTGTGCATTTCAGGCCCTCATGACATGTTGGAAGCTTCTAAGAGAGACTGTGTCTTTTAAAAGCTCTTGAGCTCTCTGTGGGCATTTTCATGGCAAGTTGGAAAAGGTCACATCAGGGACTGATTGTAGCTTGTCGCCATCTTGCTAGTGAACGTGTGTATGTGTGCGCGTGTGTGTTTAAAATCAACGTGTGGAACAAATATACTATGCTGTACAGACTTTGTTCCCATACCTGCACTTACAAATTCTCACAGCTAAGAGGAGTGATTACACAAATAAACGAAATATGCCCAGGGTTTAACATGTGATCAGAAACACTGTTTAGCCTTTAAATAATGTGCGACACTTTCCTGAAGTAAATGTAGGGTCTGGGATGAAAAGAGCTGGTGCACTTTCAATAGAGATGGTAACCAAGTGTTCACAGGGATTTAAGCTCAAGTTCTGTAGCATTACCAAGAGATCAAGCATTAACAATTTTAGTTTTCAGTTACAGAAAAACTTAAAAAGCAACTGCTAAATTCTATGGCTGTTAAGTAGCCTTTATTTTGAATATTAAACTAATCATGCTTCTCATGTAAATTATTAAATTGCTACATATGGTATTAGTTCCACCTGTTAAAATCTTAAGTGATATTATCTGGAATAGTTTTAGTTACAAGAGTATCTAAATAACCATTAGTTAATGGACACATAACCCCTTTAAAAAAGTAGGACTGTTTCACAAATATACGCCTGTCATTTTCAAAACTTGTTAGAGGAGTAAGAATCACACATTCTAAAATCAAAGATAAAAATCTTTTCAAAGACCCACTGTATAGTGGTACTTGATCAGCCATAGTTCCTAGATGGCCCCAAACTTTCATATCTACAGAGGATGAGGCAAAATATTTTAAAATGTGAATTAGACCACAATAATCTTATACCTGGACTATAATTCAAAAAACCCAAGTCTCAAAAAAATGTATGCAAAACAACATGTTTAGAATTTTTCTCTTTTTGGTAATATTTTGTGTCTTTGTCCAGTTCTCAAGTACACAAAGCCTCCTTCAGCATCGTCCACATGCAAAACATGGCACCAGGGGCTGTGGTCAGTGTGACATGGGTGAGACTTTGTGTCCACTGCTCTTTAGCACTGGAAGTAGACACAGAGCAAAGAGCTCCACAACTAAGTTACTTAAGACAAATGGCATAATAGAAAACTTTAAAGTTTCAGTGCAACTCTAAGAAAGAGAGAAAGAAATTTCTCCTGAAGGGACCTGAGAAAGAAATTATGCTTTGAATTAGAGCTCGCAGAACAGGGAGGACTGGAGAGGGCATAGGACTTTAGGCCAACATTGTTGTCTACCTAGACCATGAGGCAGGGCTGCAAAAGTCAATGATGTGACAAAGCCGTGGTCCTGGATTTGGGGTCAACCAGTCTCCACCACACAGTTCAACCCACTGGCCCTGTTCTTTCCTGGAAAACGTGTAGTTAATGTTGACTCTGCTTCCCTCAACAATTCCCAGAGGCCACAGACACAGTTGGCCTCCAACAAATAGTGTTGGCCTTATAGAAAATCATGCATATAGGAGATGCTCTGCTCCTACTGGGAGAATGACTCCAACAATAGCCAGTCTTTTCTCTCCTTCAAAGACAAGCGATCACTCTGCTCACTTCCTATATAGGGTAAAATGCCATACATCAAATGCTTTACAGATCAAATGACATCAAGCACATGTGAGAGCTTTTCAAACCATGTAATCCCACGTAAATGTCAGGTGCTGATATTACCATAATAATCCCGGGTAAAAAGAAACACAGTTAGAAGGGAAATAAGGAGATGCTTTTCACCTCCGCCCTCCACTCCCATGTGACTCCTAGGTCTAATGGAAAAGAAATATCTTAACCACCCTGGTGCCTTTCTACTTCCCTACCATGTACTGAAAGTAGTAGGGCAGGCCTTGGACTTCTTGGATAATTTGCAAATTTTAAAATAAGAGAATGTTTCTCAAACTCCAGTACTTCACACACTAACTTTATGATTTATTTTGCTATAGTCTCACACAGCCTATAACATTATTTACTTCACGAGTTTCTTTGTATTGACTCCTTTTTTGAAGTGCATTTATTTAACAATGAAATTTTATATTCTCACCACCAATAAAAAAATAGTGCCTCTGCTGATAAATATAAGGTAACCATAACACATGTATAATGAAAGCAAAAAAGAAAAGTTATAAAACTCTCAAGGGATATGGTTGCTTAGCAAAGGCCGTGCGAATGCAGCAATGGCCCAGACAACCGACAGAATCATGAGAAATAATAAACTGTTGCTCATTTAAACACTAAGTTTGGAGGTGGTTTTGAAGCCAGACTGAATCACTCAGTGGTAGGTCTTCTTATACATTAATGTGCATACACATCACTTGAGAATACTGTTAAAAGGCGTATTTTAATTCCAAAACTCTGAGTGGGACTTCAGATTCTTACCAGGTGAATGAAGATAATACCCATGCTCTTAGCCTATGGACCACACTTTGAATAGCAAAATTTTATAAGAACATCATCTTTTTCTTTATTTGCTTTTTGAGTATTGTATTAGTTTTCTAGGAATGCCGCAACAACTACCACAAGTGGCTTAACCAAGAGAAAATTATTTTCTCACAATTTTCTGGAGGCTAGAAGTCCAAGATCAAGGTGTTGTCAGGGTTGACTTTCTATTTTGAGTTCTCTCTTCTTGCCTTGTAGATAACC
Source organism: Macrotus californicus (assembly GCA_007922815.1). Classification (NCBI taxonomy): domain Eukaryota; kingdom Metazoa; phylum Chordata; class Mammalia; order Chiroptera; family Phyllostomidae; genus Macrotus; species Macrotus californicus. The sequence continues at coordinate 3,600 of VMDR010016650.1, forward strand.
ATGCCCCTGTGTGGCATGGTCTGATGACATGGTCTTCCCTCTGTGCAGGTCTGCATCCTAATCTTCCCTTCTCATAAGGACACCACTCGTATTGGATTAGGGCCCATCCCTATGACTTTATTTAACTTTAATGACCTCTTTAAATACCCTTTCTCCAAATAGAGTCACATTCTGAGGTACTGGGAGTTAAAACTTCAGCATATGAATATTGTGGGGGGACACAGTTCAACCATAAATCTATTTAGAAAAGTTTAAGCAAGAGGAAAACATGGCATCTGAGCTGGATCTAAAACGACGACTTGAATTCAGTAGCAGCCAAGAAGGATGAGGCTTATTTTAGGCCCCTAAGGGGTCAACTTGAGCACAACCAGGTCAATTTGGGATGCGCATACATTGTACAAATAGAATTGGGCAGGGAGCCACGGAACCCCAGCTCACACGCTACTTGCATTGAACACTTTGATTTTTTAAAGAGTGCTTCATTATTGCCAGGTACACAAAATCCATCCCTTTTCTGGCCTCCCCGCCCAAATTCAATTCCCATCAAAAGAAGCTCTTAGCTCTTGCTTGTTAAGAGGAGAGCCATTGGCTTGTACAATTGCAGGTCTGTCGCCCCTCATCCATGCCACTAAACCAGTGCTCTGTCCCTAGAGGATCCCTGATGTGGCCAGCACCTTTCCAGTCAAAGCCTGCAGGCGCTGAAACATTTCCCCTGCTGAAAGCTACCTATGCCACAGCACCATTGTATCCAGGGAAGAAAACAAAAGGCATCTGCTGCAAACAATAAATAATAATACATGGTATTGACAGAGCACCTTTCTCAAAGGAGCTCAAAGTGCTTTCCAGACATTACCTCACAACATCCCTGTGATCCTAACCTGAGAAGTGGCTCCTGGAAGTGCAGCCCTCCTCAATCACCACAAGAAATCCAGAAACCAGAGGGTAATATATATTCTTTTAAGGATAACAGTGGGACTACTTAAATACCACTGAGGGGATTTTTTTTTTTCAGAGTGCTTAGGTAGTACAGGCAATAAGCATCTCGGACTGGCAGATTGCATACTCTTTGGGCATCACATGTGCCCGTCTGGGGGAGAGCAAAGATGAATGGGCTCTACAGGCTGACTCATACAGCTGTGCACTTTGGAAAATGACCTGACTGACTATTTATACTTTCTATGCAGCCTCTTAGGTATTTGAAAGAGCTCCGACAGGAGAATTGCATTCATAAGAAGGAGCAGAAATGATGAAAATGGAAGGATGTATTAGCCATGAAATTACTGCTGCTAAGAGTCCCAGTGTCCACTTCTCCTTAGCCCTGTGCTCTGGGAACACAGAACAACTCTCTCCGAGAGAGCAGTGCTACCTCCTCTAGGCCAGTCATGGAAAGAACACTAGTTCTAGAGTTCAAATTCTGATGGTTATCTACGAGCTGTGTGACTTTGGATGAGTAGTTTTACCCCTCAGCGTCTCTGTTGCTTTTCTATGAAACAGAAATAATAATAGCAACTACATCAGAGGGTGAGTAAGGGTATTAAGTACAATCACCTATGTAAAGAATTTAATGTCATCCCTGGCATATTGTCATTCTTCAATTCTTCAATCATATACAATAGCAATCACAGTAATTACTATTTGTCATTTTACCTATGAAATTAGAGCAGATTGGAAGAAGGACACATAACAAGATTGTGAGAGAATTTGGAAGCTCTTGCACCCTGAAGTTCATTTCCATATCCCAAAATAAGGAGTATCACTGGTATCCACATGATGTCAAAGGGAATTTTCTTTGGTTTTGTCTGGTATTATAACATGCTGCAAAAACCTTCTCAGTACTGTCTCACTATAATTATGCACAAGGTAATGCTCTGTGACATACTGTGAAGAAAATTAAACACCATTAATGCCATATTGGGGCAAAATTTTATTTTAAAATAAAAGTATGAAGAGAACTAAACTTTGCATGTTAGTTTAAAATGTGAACCTCTTTTTAGCTACTAATTCTGATCAATTGAGAACTTGAGTTTCCATTTACTCTGATAGGCTAATAGATATTTTCCTATTCTGGGGTCATACTTATTCTAAACAATGGTAAATGGCCTGTATAATGATACATACATATCCGAGTTACAAACTATTATTTTCTCTGTCTTGAAAACCCTTGATGGTATTTACATTCTAAATTAAACTGAACACTGTATATTGATTTTAATATGTTAAGATGAAATTCAATTTCGTGACGACTGCTAACATCACAGAGTATGTAGGATCAATGTGTTCGCTGATTTCCTGCTTACAACCAATATCTCCCCAAGGATTTGAGACAAGATTTACAGAATATTGTTTCTGAAAATGTGTGCATAAATACGCTATCAAATAAGCTACAATGCATTGCACATTAGGCAGTGAATGATTTGTTTGCTGCATGCTAATCAGCCTGGCATAAATGCTGACACATCCTTTGGAGAGTTCACCATCGAGAGTCCTGAAGCCCAGTTCCTTTCCCTAGGAACAGAGCTGGCAGGAGAGGTCTCCCTGTGACTGCTCTTAGAATTCGCCCTCCCTGAAAAGGAGGAAGTACTTCTCAGCTGAGACAGAGCTCTGGGTATACAGGATGAGACGGATGAGACGGATGAGATGGCAGCAGGCCCACTGGCCAATTAGATACCAGGAAGTGTGTGTGTGTGTGTGTGTGTGTGTGTGTGTGTGTGTGTGTGTGTGTGTGTTTTGATCTAGCTCCATAAAGCCTTCTTTCTTTGACAACCAGAGGGGTACTCTAATGCAGTGGATAGGAGCATGAACTTGGAGTTTATCAGCAGTGGGGTCAAGTCCAGACTGTGACATTTACCAGCTAGATCACCCTGAGCAAATTATTTCTCTGTGACTTGATGTCCTCCTCTGAAAAATGTGAAGACTGCCCTGGCTGGTATGGCTCAGTGGTTGAGTGTCAGACTGTGAACTGAAAGGTTGCCAGTTCAATTCCCAGTCACAGTACATGCCTGGGTTGCCAGTCAGGTCCCCACTTGGGGGTGTGCGAGAGGCAGCCGATTGATGTTTCTCTCCTTTCTCCTTACCTTTCCCTCTGTTTAAAAATAAATAAATAAAATCTTTTAAAAAATGGAAAGACTAGTAAGTACCACAAAGGGCTGAAGATTTAATGAGACAATATGTATAAAGCTGTCCCTACATTGGCATTGAGTAAGAGCTCAGTGAAGAGTAGCTATTATTATTAGACAAAACTCACATCCCAGCCATTCAGACAAAAGTTTTATTGAATTCTCATTATGAACAAGACGCTGTATAGACACTTGGGAAGTGCAAAGATTAACACATCATAGTCCCTACCTTGGAGGGGCCTACATTCTAGTTGGGTAGATAAATACATAACTAACTATAACTGATAATAAGACATAGTGATATGAGAAAAGAGTGGTATAAAAAAAGATCTATGGGATTCCACAAGCTAAATAGATTGCGTCCTCCTGAGAAGACTGGAGAAGAAGCCCTTTTGGAAAGGATGCCATTGAGTTTGGAGTCTTGAAGAATGAATGGAATTCTAATATGCATAAAATTAAATATGAAGAATAAAAATATGGAAGCAAGAATATGCTACACAGAGATGTCCATCAGTGCTGGTTGACTGCAGGTGGAAAGTTAATTCCCTCTATTTTCTTCCTCCAACTTGTTTTTCAAGCTTCTTTTCCATTGACAGTGGCAGCCTTGAATCTGGGTAATCTGGCTGCAGCACCCACATCCTTGACCACTCACCCCACAGTCTGCTGTTCCAGAAGAAGGTGGAAGTAGAGTAAGGGAGACCAGGGAGAGGCCATCATTAGAAGGCAGGTGAGACAGAATAAGAGCCTGAAGTAATATTACAATGAAAGTAGAATCATGGTACATTGAAACAGCTCTGAGGATTTTGACAAGGGTAGAATGGATAGGATTTAGGAATGAGTTTTATTTGGGAAAATGAGACAGGTGATTCAAATGTGGCCAACTTTGCCTCTGGGAGGAAGCCAATCAGGGCATTCCTGGGCTAAGGCAGCACGGTGCAGAGTAATAAAAAGCATGAATGTTGGAGTCTGACAAAACCTTGGATGACTTTGTGTACTATTTGTTTATCTATCTATAAAAGCAAATATTTGTAAGGTTATTTGTGATTGAATGAGCTATATAATGTTTATAGAGGTGGATGGAACATAGGAGGCACTGAATTAACATTAATTTCTTTTCCTGATGAGCAAACTAGTGGGTATTGATGAGAAGACAGAGGATACAGGAGAAAGGAACTGTCACAGAGTGTTAACCTCCCTTCCTTTCGCCAGACTTGCTCCATCTTTAGAAATTCTGGGGACTTGCAGGAGAAGGCAAGAGTTGAGACGCAGACATGTTTCACCTGGGAGTTTGGAGTTGGCCTCAGGCAATCCTGGCTGTCCATCTGCATGGGGAGGTTGGGTAGAGTGGGAGAGAGAGAGAAAGGTGGTGAAGGAGTTTCTCTGGCTCTACAATGGAGCTGACATCCTCATATTATGGTCCAAGGCAAGTTAAATCAGAGGGCGATGTCTAAGTGCCAAGTTCTTTACAAACAACCAGACAACACCTGGGAGGTGTCTTTGGCCACACACCACAATTGTGACCTTGTAGCTAATCTAGAATATGAACTTAAAATTTGGAAAAGAGCCAAGAAATCTTAAACCCATTCGTGAGAACCTCTGGAGCTTCACACCATATGAGAGCCCTCCCTTGATAGACTTTGCACCTGAACCGGTTGGCCATTTAATTACTGGATTCAGGAGGTTAAGGCAGAAACTGGACAGAAGGATCACAGAATTGATGAGACTAGATCAATCCTACAGTCAGATTCCAGGGCAATGAGACAACTTGTAAAAGAACTGAATCTATAACCTATTCCGTGGACGAAATTATCTAATCTATAGAGAAGAAAGAGCCAGGAAAATAGTTGCTGAAAGTAGAAGAGATTATGAACTTTCTGAAAGAGGCAAAAAAGGAAAAAAACTCCCTTGGCTGGGTAAAGCTTACAATCCTTTACTTTCTTGAATAAAAGGCTCCACTCTCAGAACACCTCAGAAAGACAGTTCGAACTTGTCAAGCATGGGAGCAAGGCTTACTGAGTCATCTGAATGCTCCAGAGAAACTAGACAGAGTTTTTTTTTAATGCCTAAAACAGTGGGCTTGAACTGTGCTTAAGCAGCAGAAAGGTTATGCAGCAACTCTTCCAGACGTGTCACCTAGAGAAACCCATCATCTCCACCGAGGTGACTCCCCATAAACATCCACAGCACACCTCATTCTAGGACCTCTTTATTCTTTTTTTCTTTTACTATTTTATCGTTTATGCTATTACAGTTGTCCCAGTTTTTGCCCCTTTGCCCCCCTCCACTCATCCCACCCACCACTTCCATGGTCAATCCCCACACCGTTGTCCATGTCCATTGTTCCTTCGCGTATGTTCGTAGATTAATGCATTCACCTTTTTTCAAGCACTACACTAGTACTTCCCTGCTCTTTTTATATCTGTCCGTCTATTTCATGATTCTATGCCTCTGGTTCTATTTTGCTTATTAGTTTATCTTGTTCATTAGATTGCATTTATAAGTGAGATCATACAGTATTTGTCTTTCAACAGCTGGCTTATTTCACTTAGCATAATATTCTCCAGTTCCATCCATGCCGTCACAAAAGGGAGGAGCTCCTTCTTTTTTACCGCTGCATAGTATTCCATCATGTAAATGGACCACTGTTTTTTTACCCACTCACCTACTGATAGGCACTTAGGCTGTTTCCAAATCTTGGCTATTATAAATAACACTGCTATGAACATAAGGGTGCATAAATTCTTTTCAATTGGTGTTTCAGGATTCTTAGGGTATATTTCCAGCAGTGAAATCATTGAGTCAAAAGGCAGTTCCATTTTTAATATTTTGAGGAAATCCCATACTGTTTTCCACAGTGGCTGCACCAGTCTACATTCCCACCAACCCTGCACTAGGGTTCCCTTTTCTCCACATCCTCGCCAGCACTTGTTGTTTGTTGATCTGTTGATGATAGCCATATTAGCTGATGTGAGGTGATATCTCATTGTGGCTTTAATTTGCATCTCTCTGATGGCTAGCATTGTTGAGCACTTTTTCATATATCCATGAGCCATCTATGTGTCCTCCTTGGACAAGTGTCTATTCAGGTCCTTTGCCCATTTTTTAATTGGATTATTGGTCTTCCTGATATTGAGTCATATGAGTTCTGTATATATTTTGGAGATTAAACCCTTGTCTGATGTTTCATTGATAAATATATTCTCTCATATAATTGGCTTTTTTTTTCATTTTGATGATGATTTCTTTAGCTGTGTAGAAGCTTTTTAATTTAATATAGTCCCACTTGTTTATTTTTTTTTATTTCCCTTGCCTTAGGAAATATATTGGCAAACATATTACTATAGCTGCTAATAGTAAGCAGCTATATGAAATTTTACTGTCTATGTTTTCCTCTAGGATTTTTATAGTGCGATGACTTATGTTTAATTCTTTTGTCCATTTTGAGTGAAAGAAGAACAAAGTTGGAGGGATCACAATACTGATATCAAACAATACTACAAGGCCACTGGAATCAAAATAGTCTGGCACTGGCATAAGAACAGATGCATAGATAAATAGAACAGAATAGAAAGCCCAGAAATAAACCTATGTCTTTGTAGTCAATTAATATTTGACAAAGGAGGAAAGAGCATACAATGGAGTAAAGACAGTCTCTTCAATAAATGGTGTTGGGAGAACTGGACTGGTATATGCAAAAAAATGAAACTAGACCACCATCTTACACCATACACCAGAATAGGACCTCTTTATTCTTCACGGTTTCTTCCTGGCCAACCTAGGCGTGCTTTGTCCTTAGATCTGAGACCCTTGTGATTCAGCCACTACAGACCTCCTGGCTGAGTGCCTTCAGTGGATGATGCCAGCTCATTGTCATGGCCAGGGAGTTGAGATAGTTCTGTAAGAGTCATCTCAAAGTGTGGTCAGGAGCTCAAGTCCCTCAAACACTTTCCTGGGACTCACAGTGACCTCCCTATTCCAATTATGTATACATGTAAAGCTTCATTTTCTTTATGTGCTTCAATCAAAAGGACCTATAGCAACACATTGAATGAAGCAGCAGATACAAAAATGCAATTGCCATTTATAAAGCCAGACATGTCAAAAGGTTTGCAAAGGTGCAAAACAATACTACTCTTCACAAACTTTTTTGTTTTGAAAAATATAGTTATTTTCCCCTCAAAAATGTTATTTATGTTAATATGTGATAGGTTCATTATGTTATCTTTAAATGAATTAGAATATATTTTTTAAGTTTTCAGTTTTAATTAATGACATGGTTAATATCAATAGATTTAACCGGTACAAAAAAAAAATAACCTCTTTAGGGTTCTCAAAATTTTTTGAGAATGCAAAGGGGTCTTTAAAAACTTTGAGATCTGCTACTCTAGAAGGATGTTGCCTGTTTTGTTTTCCACGTTTCCTTTTGGATAAGACTCTTCGGACATGTGTATTACAGAAACTGCCATCAGAAGATTGTGGGCAGATTCTCGTTTTGCGAATACAGCTACCAAATCAACTACCTTTTGGTAAATAAAAGCAATGCCATTCTCCATACTCTTTAAAACTTCCATAAATAAATAAAAATAGACCACAATTTACAAAAACCGCCATAATTCTCAACTTCCAATCACTACTGGAATTACTTTCACACACCAGACTAACTGCACGCTTTAGCCCTATCTGATCTAGCTTATTTCAGATAAACAGATGAAGTGCAAGTGTTAACTACTAATCTACCATTTTAACACCTCTTCAGCAATCATTCCCAAGGCTCCCATTCTTGAGCCCCACCCAGATTTCCTGATGCAGAATCTCCCAGTGTGAATCCAGGAAACCTGTGTTTTTATGAAGGGCCCCAGGTAATATGGTATGCAGCCAGGTTTGGGAACTAACTTACAATATTTTGCCTGAACCACAGCTCTCAAATTTACCTACTATAATTCAAGGCAGTGGCTTTCAAAAAGGCTTTACCACTTACATACGCTCTTCTAGTTTTCCATTCTTTCTCACCTAAGCCTCTGAAACGGTTTGGTACACGAGAGGCAGTTGTTTTCCCCAGTTTTTACTAATTTTCCATTAGATTCCATCTCTCCCAGTGAAAGATCATTTTATTTATAAAGGGGTCAGATCACTTTGCCACAAAAATAAACCTGAGTTAAGTGACAAAATATGATCAACAAGAGGATGGTCAAGATCATGGTCATCAGGCCTTGGTCACTACAAATACAAGGAAAGGACATAGGTGAAGTCACAACTCTACCAGCGCTGAAAACAGTCACAGGCATGGGTCAGTGAACACTTGCTTCCAAGGGCTTCCTAGAACATACCTGGTGACTTTGTCCAGGGATCTTCCTCTCTGGTTTTAGAGTGACCAGTTCCTTTGGGGAGGATAAGGGAGACGGGCTCAGGTTAGACCTGAGTAGACTGTCTCAAGACTGAACTCTGTCTCCCTTGTGGCTGAGACTTGCAAGTGACATGAGACTGGATATCATCCTGAGGGTTTTTTCCCCTTTACTGTGTTTTATTTTGTTTGTTTGTTAGTTTTTTAGTATACACATCATTATGAGAGAAATAGAAGCAAGCAAAGCAGGGCAAGCATCCATAAATGTGCTGGGTAGGTGAGTTATCTTCAAAATCCCGGGTACGATGGTGGTAATAAAGGCCTTTGATTTGTTTTTAATTATTTATACTTCGCTCATTTTTTAAGTAGGCATCTAATTTATAATAGAAACAGAGACTTGAGAAGGAGACCATCCATTCCTCTCTCCCTGTCAGCACAGGGTTGCTTCCTGCAGAACATTTTGGAGTGCTTTGCCCCGCAGACACTCTGTCTAAGTCGGCTCCACCACGAGCCTAATGCACTGGTCGTGCTTGATCACTGTGCAGGGAGGGCTGTGAGAGCAACAGTATTAATAGCCCAAGTGCGCAGAATCCCGGTGACAGAGCTTTACCGTTCACTCGGGAAGACACGGCACATTCATATTGACTTGCCCTGGGAAACTATTTCCTGAGACCCTTTCTCACGTCCCCGTTTATGCCATTACCAGTAGTTAGGGCTTTCGGCTGTCTTTGATGGAGAGGTGGGATGCCATCCTTTCTAAGTGCTCCCGCAAAGTGCTGACTTGGCAACCCTGGAGACAGAGGGCTTTATCTATCCCCAGAAGAGGCAGAACCTAAGCAATGGCGGCAGGAGTGTTCCATATTGGCTTGCCAACAGATTTCAAAACTTGCTTTGTAAAGCTTAATTCTGGACTTTCAGTCGGAGGACATGGAGAGGTGATACTGCATTGGAAGGTGCAATGATACAGCTAGCCAAATTCATATTAATTTCTCAGGAACCAAAGGACAGCCAGCAATGATTCTCTTGATGGCTTCACACCTCATTTAACTATTCTTGAAAACTCCACTCACTGCTCTCAAACACTCATTTGATTTTTGAAAATACCATCAGGTGAAGGTCGGACATTTTAACTTCTTAAATTGGAGCTCAATGTATACGTATAAATTGTGGAGGTGCCTTCAGTAATAAACCAAAAAATAATTTATAGAAAAATTAATTAAGACCTATCCTTCCTCTTTTCACCTCCCACATCCCTGAAGGAGAACGAAGGAGAGCCATCAAAGTCTGTTCAAAATTTATTTCCAAAAATGTCTTTGAGACAAAGAAGTGAACTTGACAGAATTGTATCTAACCACATTGAATTCCCTTGAAAACCGCCTTTTGGAAAACTCTGACTCTTAAGTGTTATTCCAATCTCTCTATAACTTTAAACAAGCTTCTTGCTAGAAATAATAGTATTAAATTAAAAGTATAAACAATTATTAGAAATATATAGGCTTAGCAACCATTAAATTTGTTCCTTAAGCAGGTTTATTACTTTCCTGCATACTTGCATAAAAATTCGTCTTCTACCAACTTGACATAAAATAGCTGGGATCAGATTTATTCCACTTATCAATACCATTATTTTGCGCTGTCAGGTGTTCAGACTACTACCTGGGTAGCAGCCATAGTTCCTCAAAAAGCTGGTTCTCCCCTCCCCCCCCTAACTCACCAATGTTGAGCAATTATTTTGTTTGTTGAAAAATAGGCTTAGTCTTATATCAAAGGCTGTGCTGCACCTATAGTGATTTAGAATTCAAATGTGGCTAATTTATAAAACAACCACATATCACTGTTCACAGCAGGAATCAGGTGCTTAAAACAAACTCCACTCAGTACAGTTTCTTTTCTGGGGCCTCCTGCTTTCAGAGGACTCTCCAGCTCATACTAGACGACATTTCCTTTCTTCCAGCCTTCACAGGAACATGGCTTCATATTTTGATTTCATGTGTGACTACCTCAGACCTGAGCAGAACACAGCCGCCTCAGCTTTGGTTGGCACGGAAGAGATGGTGGGGAGAGGAGAGGCCACCAATGCCTGGTGCAACTGTGTCACTCTGGCAGCTCTGGGGCTTTGAACCAATCACATTTCCATCACTGTGGTGCTTGCCTAGCAACTAGGGGTACCCATCCCTGCCTTAAAGAGCTCACAAGAGCCAAAAAAAAAAAAAAAATCTGTGAAAGTGTTTGGTAAACTGAGAAACACATCACAAATATCCTCTTCCTCGACCTCTTTTTTATTGGTTCTTTCTTCTCAATCAGGGTTTTTTCCCCCCTATCCAAAGTCCTATGCCTGCCTTGATAACTCTTTCCTTCTTTCCTCAATTGGCACCTGAGTTACACTTTTGTCGCTGAATTCATCACCCATGTGGTGCCAGACACGTGACCCCGTGGGTCTGAAACAGTTCAGACACAAAGTTCCATTTTATTAAACTTGCTAAGAAATCACGTGCTGTGTTCATATTCTCTCCTAGCATTTCTCTAAAGAAGAAAACAGAGGAAAAGGAGGAAGAAGGCAAAAACAAGAAGAAAGACGCGAAGCAGAAACCAATGTTTGTAGGGCTGCACCCTCAATGTTAATGTTGTCTGAACAAGTGGACCGACCGATCATGAAGAATGACCCAGGCAAATGTGCCCGGGTTCAGAGTGAGCAGTCAGCCTCAGATAACCCAGGAGCCAGGTCAGCAGGCAGAAATCCTGGCGAGGAGTAAACAGTTTCCTGCAGAGGTTGGTGTCGCAGTTATTTTGCTGCAACCATTTCTTTTCTCATATATCACTCTGTTCGAGAAAAAAAAATCCCCCAAATGTGGAGTAGGGCCAAGTTTGGGACATAGACTCATCCCTGGACCAAGGGGCAGGTATGAGAAGTAGGGCACAAGGGTACTCTGATTGACACATTTCCATGAGGATCACAGAAAATGAGTAAGGGTAGGTAATTCCATAAAGGAAAATAAGGTTGCTGTGATTAAGAGAGAGAATGAAGGAGAGAGAGGAAGAGAGAATTTGAAGGAACAGATGCCGGATTGCCAAAATGACAAATTCCCACTTTGCCACACAAAAGACTTCCACTTCTGAATTCAACCTAGTGGTCTTTATTTCCTTGGAAAAATAAACTGGCCATGACCAGGTAGCTCCATTGGTTGATGCATCATCCCAATATGCCAAGGTTCCGGGTTCAATCCCCAGTCAGGGCACATACCAGAATCAACCAATGAATGCATAAATAAGTAGAACACCAAGTCAATGTTTCTTTCTCTCTCCCTTCCTCACTTCCTCCTTTCCTCTCTCTGTAAAATCAATAAATATATTTAAAAATGCAATGGGACTCATCTACCTTGTTCTGGCTTAGGCCTAAAATTATGTAAGCTTGTTGACAGCCACTTTATATTATTTGTTCATATAAACGCCAAGTTAGCTGAAGCTCCTAAGTCTTTTCCACATGAGTTTTATTTAAGCCAGGTCTTACCAGCATCCTCATATGTATGCAACTGCTCTTTTAAATTACGTGTAGAATTTTACTTTTATCCTTATTAATCTACATCATTAGTTTCAGCCCACAAAGACCTTTGCAAATTCCTGTTCCTGTCATCCAGTAATTTGCCACCTCTCCACAACTGAAACCATCATGTGCAGATTTATAAGCTTCTGTACAGAGGGGTGGTTTAGAGAGGGCTGGAGAAGCAGCCAGCCTTGATTTGCATTTGCATTTCATCACTTACTGGCTATGCAAACTGAGGCAAGTTTCTTTACTGTTGTGTGTCTCAGTTTTCCCATCTGTGAATTAGGGATAATATTACCTGCCTTGTAGAGTCTTTTCTTTAAAGAAGATTAAATGAGTTGATTCATATGAAAAGCTAAGCACATAATTCATGCACAACAATTCTTAAATATAATATAGTTACTATATTATTTATGTATATCTAAGTGATGAAAATGTATAGATTAGAAACCTGGCAGAGTCTTCCTTGTATATGGAATATTCTCTACTTGTCGCTGAAAATTATTGACACATCATCTTCTGCCTTGTCAATCAAAATCTAAAAGCAGTATTAATATTTAGCCACGCTTCCCCCCTGTCATTTTAATAGGGCTGTGTACCTGTTTCCATTGCATCCAGGGCTGTCTCTCCAAAGGCTTCTTATAGACACAGTGAGAAACCTCTGCTTCCAGTCTTCATCCTTCAACTCTTAGCTGAGTGTTTGGAGGCCAGTCACTTAATTTCTATGTATCCCATGTGCTTCGTCTGAAAACATTGAAAGGTTGGATCAGCTATGATTTTCTTTAAAGTCCATGTTACTTTTTAAATTCTTTGTAGAACTCCTTCATGTCTAAATCTTGCCCATGATACCCTAAAATCCTCATGGCTGTGTGTCCCTGAACAGCACCTCTCTGTCTAGACTTCTATGGGGTTCTGCCATCATCTGTGTCCCTTGTGTGGGCCACTGAGACCCACCTTGCCATTGTCACTGGGTGATTCTCAGTGAGGAATTTGTACTGTACCCACAACACTTAAGAGGGTGGTGTTAGGGTATGAGCAATGTTTGCAAAGTGAGAATCAGACTCTTAAATCCAGCCATGGGTTTGCTGAATCAGTGTTCCTGGGAATGGGACCTAGAAATGGATAATTTTGTAAGCTCCTAGATGACTCTTATGCGTGTCAGTGTTTAAGAACTACTGACCAATCCAGGGTACATATCGGTCAGAAATTCTTGTGGGATGAGCCCGTTCTCTGCCTATGAAAAGGAAGCCTGCCAGATATGTTGTTAGGAATTGCACGTGGTCACTTCACTTTGTGTCTGCTTTCTCAGAGCCACACAAAGTGGATCCTGCATGAATATCCATTCACTCCTCAGCTGATGCATCTGTGATATCTTCAGCAAGCCACTCAAGCCGCAGAACTTACTCTTAGGAATTAGCCTTGGAAAACACTTTCCAAAATAGTCAGAGATGAACTTCCCCATCAGGGATTTCCTAAGTCACTTCTGCTTTAGAAAATAGATTTTCTCTTCCTGGCTGCCTCCCAATGGTACATTAGAGACCCCACAACTGAAGTGAGACCAGCCCTCCCAAACCTCAGCCTGAGCACTCTCAGAACACCACACAACACTGAGTCACCAGCACATAGGACATCAAAGCAGGTGCCCCGGGGGTCACTGAAGGGGGTGGAGAAGAGGTCCTTTCCTGAAGAGAGCGGTAGTCCAGGTGGAAAAACTCGGGGCCCCTCTATAATAGTCTAGTCAAAAGCTGTGAATTCTGCCACCCATATTGTTTATCCAGGCCCTCATTTCCCCCATTTTGATGATCTGTCTCCTCGTTTTATAATCAATATATACTCAGTTATCTTGAAGAGATGCTAAGTGTGCTAATTAACTGCTTCCCAGTGCTACGAATGGTAAGTGCATTTTGAGCCTGTTCTGCAGAGAAATGTCATATTTTCAGAGCTGTCAAAAGGATATTTCTATTCACACTGGATTCCATTTAAAAATTAGCTTAGTAAAATTTTGTGAGCCTCTCCAAGGGATAAGAGAGGAAAACATGTTTATTATTAGTTTCTTCTTAATTCAGCCTGGTCCCTAAGGTTAATAAATCTGGGTAGGGAACAATGAAAGAAAACTAAACTCCGAACACTGTCCTTTAATTATTTTTTTAATCATGCTGATTAATCTTTACTGACACCAGCAAATACTTATATGCCTTTTCTTGAGGCAAATTGTTCTCTACTCAAACGCTACTTCTTTCCTAGCTTGTAGTCATGTCACCAAGCCAAAAAAAGAAAAAAAGCAGAATTTGTTAAGGATGTTTGCAAAATGAAACTTGGACGGTATATCGCTGATTGGCGGGCAGAATGAAAATAATTAGTGTGATTTCCTCATCTTAATTATTAAGTTTTTAGAAAAATGTTTTATTTTATTTCTTTCAAGTAGGTACAATAGCTATGTTTAACATGCAGACACACTTTGATAAATAGATGTTAGATTTTAGTCAGGCCTTTCTCTCTTCTAAAAGTTGTCTTCTTAAAAGGGTTTTAAATGGTGCTTCCTGACCCTGTTTATACTATTAGTTTTCTCATCAAACACTTCATCCATTGTTAATATAAATTTAACCCCACATATAATTATCATATATTACAAATAATTGGAGGAAATTTGGATAGAAATTTCAAGGGTATTTTAAGAGGCTTGTCTCTGTATGAGGATAAATATCACAGCAAATTATTAGCTAAAATGTCTAAAAAATTTTAGTCTTAAAACACTCAAAGATGGGAAAAATTTTAGAAATCTACTAAATTGACTATATTTCTCTTCATAAATGAGAAACATAAAGCTGAGAGAGGTGAATCTAAAGATACAATGTATAATAAGCAGGTTTTACCTCGCAGTCTCACCTGAACCTATGAGGATGTACAGCCTGCATCAAAAGAAATTCTGACAGCGACCACCTCCAGGGTTGCAAAGATGGGTTAACCAGCTCTGCTTCTCTCTGGACACTACTCAGGCCAACCTTCCTCTGGATTGCCTTTACGTGGCAAAGAGAGAGACCAACAACTACCAGTTTAGATTATCCTTTCAATTCATAATCCCAGAGAAAAGCAAGTGTCTCTTTCCCGATAGTTCCAGCACAATCCCACAAAAGACCCTAATTGGACTGGTTTGGCCATGTATTCATCACTGGCTAGGGAGGTGAGAGACTAACCGATGTGTGCCATAGGGTTAGAGCCCAGCCAGGGGAGAGGTGGGGATGGGGACAATGCCCTTGAAAAACAAGGTGCTGTCTGAGCTAAAGTAACAAACACCCATAATCCACCATCGCACAGTTAGCTAGTAATGAAGTCAATAGTATAGCCAGAGTCTTGACTTCTGTCCATAAATTTTTGTTTGGTTTTGTTTCTCTGTTTTTGTTTTACCTAATCATAAGACTGAGCTTATTTAGAAAGTTACAGAGGCAGAAGAAGTGAGCCAGCTGGTCTGCATGGACTCAGGAAACAGTTACACAGGCAAAAGAAGGGCCCTTGGAGCTCCGGAGAAAGGAAGCAAAGGTGTGAGTCTTGAGGGAAGAAGGGGAAGGGAAGGCAGAAAGGTACAGGTGAGAGAGAGAGAGAGAGAGAGAGAGAGAGAGAGTTATCCTATCCATGATGTTTTTGTTTTGCTTTGCTTTAATTTTAGAGCCTATTTGTTTACTGTTTGGTTTGGCCTAATTTAGGTATTAGAAAGGGATAAATCTCTCTCTCTCTCTTAGACTTACAGAAATACATGCTCCTTTGTAAATGGAATGCCTCATGGGAGAGATGTTCAAGAGAAGATTCTTAATGTCTGTTTTTCTAGTTTCCAACATATGGTCCAACATGTGGCCAAAGAAATTCTGAGGGTGTCTGATTCCCCGACTGTAGTCTGCTTCCTAAAGTGCAGGAAAACACTGATATCCGTCCCAACTGACCCCAAACATTTAGAGCCTTTTAACTCTTCTTCCAAGAGCCTCTTACAAAAGAGTCCATATTTACCCTAAATGGGGACTGTTTGAAAAGGGCCACCTTTGATATCTGGCTGGTTTTCCCTGAGGCTGGCACATGGTCTATTCACTAAGAGTAAAAGGGAATAAGTGCACTCCATCAGCCTTCTTCCCTTTTCTATCAAATGTAAGTGGTGTTATAATATTGATATGATCAAGACTAATGAGCCATTAATTCTAATTCAAAAAAAATGAGGTAACTGAACATGATCTTTCACAGCGCATTGATCTGATGTGCCAGATGAAGGCAAGGTTACATTTCCTCTTGGAAATATGCCTGCTCTTCACAAGCAATTTTAAAATGTTCCCCATATGGATGTGCTCTTCTGCATGCCAAAAATAAATCTAATAGAAGAAGACAAATATAATGTCTGAGGAGAAAATATGGCCAGCTTTTAGCATTTCTTCATCCTTCTTCTTCTTCCTCCAAGGGTCAGGCCCGATGACAAGTCACTTTGTGAGTCACCAAAATGTTTTTGGGGAGATGCACTGATTCTATCATCAATGCAGGTATGGAAGAAGGTCAGAAAATGTGTACATCTATCTCTTTTCCCATACAATAGTGAACACCAAGAGGATTAAGTTTTAATTAGTGACCAAAATTACCATTTGGGGGCTCACTTCACATGCATGTGACTTAGGGTGGAATGAGAAAAAAGACATTACATTCTACTATGTTTAAGAGGCAATTTACTATGCCAACTTGAGGCTGCAAAACAGATTTGGGTGCACTTTCTTCCTTTAAAGGAATGAATAACTATTCAAAACAATCCAATTTTCTTAGGAAAAAAGGTTGTGCATAAATTTGGAGATATTGCTTCGCATAACTAAAGCAAGTAGAATGCTGAATGTTAATATCATAAAAATTACTTTAAATGACAGTCACATTCTGACCTCCAACGAACTTTGATCAAACTACCTTTGCACATACTTGAACGGCAACTTGAATATGTATGCAGGCATGAGCTGAACTGTGTCTGCCCAAAATTAGTGTGTTGAAGTCCTAGCCCCCCATACCTCAGAAAAGAACTATATTTGGAGATAGTGTCTTGAAAGAGATAACTGAATTTAAAATGAGATCACTGGGATGGGACTTAAATCAAATAACTATTATTTTTATAAGAAAAGATTAGAACACAGACATGCATAAAGGGACGGCCATGTGAAGATACAAGGAGAAGGTGGTGATCTTCAAGTCAAGGAGAGAGACCTCAGAAGAAACCAACCCTGCAGACACCTTGATCTTGAATTTCTAGCCTCCAGAACTGTGAGAAAATAAATTTGTTATTTAAGCCACACACCCCGCCCCGTGGTACTTTGTTATGGCAGCCCTAGCAAACTAAT